>KK499922.1:118503-143953 GCA_000688715.1 Glossina pallidipes | reverse complement strand
AAAAAAAAAAAAATAAAATCCAATAAAATGAATAAAATAATTAAAGAAAGCAATCATTTATAAAATGTGCAAAAAAATATTTAAAGAAAGTAAAAAACAACAAAAAAAAAAAACAAAAAACTAACAAATTTCCCCGATTGTTAGGATTGTCTGTAATGAAAAGAAAGCAACACACAATGAAAGAAATATAACGAAGATAAGTACGATAGAAAAGGAGAGAGAGAGAGAGAGAGAGAGAGAGTGAGAGAGAGTGAGTGAGTGAGTGAGAAAAAAAAAACGAGAAGAATATAAAAAGTAACGTAATCCTTACTAATTTTGCTAATGAACTTGACATAAAAGGCATTTGTAATGTATATGTATATCTTCAAATACATGCACACAATACACAGGAAACAACAACAATAGTAATATCAGTTCTACACATATATAGATGTACATATATATATGCATAGAGCAGTAAAACCACTGCCTACAATCGCTATTATAAACGGTTAAGCGAATCCACAACAATAATAACAACAACAACAACAATAACAAAACACAAAAAGATAGGCAAAGGAAAGCATGCAAAAGCCTGTTTAGAGCTTAAATTTTTTTTCTTCTTCCATTTTGTACGCTTTTAGCAGGAACATCTACGTTGAAAACTAAAGATATAATAAAATAGCATTTGTTTGCGGTTCGAAGCGAATCTCTGACACCCGTATCTTTGCGAACCGTTCAAGTGAAATATCGCAAAGTTTTCCTATAATGGTTCTATTTTTCAATTAAATTTTCAAGGGGATCACGTATCAGGTTGGAAGCTATACTTGATGGGCGTTATGTTTAAGGGTGGACCATGCCTAGTTTTTTTTTTTTTTTTAGATCACCATTGCGTCCTTACTTAAATCAATCTTGACAGTAAGTTATAGATAGCGGATTAGGTCGTTATTGGCGACCCGGATCAATGTCTGTTATCGGCCTAAAACTTATAGTGCTTAAGGGCCTACTTTCATGCCTACTTTCTTTTTAGAGGACCATTGTTTCAATGACTTGAATCAATGTCGACTGTAGACCGTAAATTCTAACGGCAATGTGTCTAAGGGCGGATCAAGCCTGTTTTGTTTTTAGATAGCCGTCGTACCAATGCTTAAATCAATGTCTTTTGTAAATTGTAGATGTGCTCGAGGACAGGTCAGACTGCTGTTTGCTTTTTGAGGTTCTAAATGGTCCTGAATGGATCGATATCTCGATAATGACCCAAAATTTATAGCCTTTGAATGTGTTTAAGGCCCCCTTTATGCCAAGGGTTGCAATGGGCTTTTTGATGGTCTTAGCACAAAGTTTGTAAACCAGTATCCGCTATGGACCTAGAACTTATAGTTCTCAGAAGTAGAAAGATTTCTTTACTTTACAAAGGAGGAGGTAGAGCGCACCCTGGTTATTATGCCAGTGTTGATGACTCCTCCTTCAGTTGATATATAGGAAAAGAAGCACTTTTGGGGGCTCATGTTATTGTACCAATACTTCAAGACGTGCTTGGACAGACCTCGACGTAAGCCGCTAAACGAGAATTTGGGCCACACCCATTTTGTAATGCGGGACCTCAGGGTACGCGAAGCCCCCTTGGGGAGGGGGAGGGTGGGGATTGTCTCTCTCCTTGAGGGATCCTCAATCAACTAATTTGATTGCCAATGGTTGTCGGCAACCCGTCTGATTACGGCTCATGCCAGGTGCAGACGTTAAGACACAGATATGGATCTGTACCAATACTTAAAGTGCTTATTGCGAATGTATTTGTATGGACGGATTACGTTCATTTGTGTGACTTGGTGTTAAATTTTAATTCATAGGTTATACGGTTTACCTGGTTGAGGTCGCTGATCCCATCTCTGTCTGGAGTTTATGAATAAATTTTTGTCTAACAAAAGCTTTAATTTTTTTTTTTGGCGATAGAGCATTTGTTGGTGAGTGGACCACGCCCATGAGCTTTTCGATGGCCTTTAAACAAGTTTTAGTTGATTGTAAGCTACAGTTTATCCCGGTAATGGTCGGATCACATGTCTTAGTCACTGATTTTTAAACAGACTTGATAGGAACCCCTAAGTTGTACTTTAATTGGAGTTGAGTTTCCAGGAGTTGATTGCTTTTCCAAATATGTGTCTTAAGTTTTGTCCCACCTCTGTAGTACAATTTATTGGTTACTGTGTAAGGGATGACTATTGCAGACAGATGGCATCTAATAGGTAAGGATTTTTTAGCTTTCCATCCCCATATAAACGAAAGCAACCGGACAACGGACAGGCGGTCATGATCCGATAGAACCCATAAGCTTAGGACAAGTTAAGAAAAGTTTTCGTATTTCTCGCTGTTACATATGGAAAGCTAAATTTTGTACACTGTCAGGTCATGGCTTGGGGGGTCTAGTGGAAATTGCTAAGACTCGTATGAAAAGCAACCACAAAATATTCTAAAAAAAAAAAAATAAATAAATAAATAAATAAAAGAGACGTAATATCTCTCTCGTGTTAATAGTGTTGGCAGTAAATACATACCACAGTTATATATATATATATATAACGTGTCTATATATATGTATATATGTATATGTGTGTGTGTATTTAGCAAGGATAAGCATAAGTGGGTGAAATTGTTTTCATTAGTTTTTTGTGTTGAATTCGAAAACGAGCAGAATTATTGGAATTTTCCTAAGTTCCTGCTATATTTCATATCTTAATTAAATTAAAAATTTATTTTAATATTTATTTCATTATCTCTCCAACGCAATAATACGCCTTTTTACTCTATAAAGTTGTAGAAAATTGAAATGAAAAACTAAACGATGTTAGTTCATGTTAAGGAAATTAAAAAAAATTTTTTTATTAAAAATTGATGACCAGACGGCTTAGGAGCGTTCAACGATCTAGGACTTGTTGTGTCTATCAACAAAGTATCTCATGGAAAAGCTTTAAGCAACGAATTGCTTTCTGAGAGACATTCGCTGATACGTTCAGTGCCTTAGGTTAGCGCAACTCCGACAATTTCTTCTACGTTCCACTAATGTTACAGTCAACGATACCTTACCTCTCTTAGGCCCTTTCTGGTGCGCTTCGCTGGCATTTTTTGTTTTTAAAACCTGGTTCAATTGCGCTATGTGGCGCTTGAAGACTCTTGACCTCATTTGTCAAAGTAATGAGGTCAAGACTTGAGCGAGCTCCCGTCTCAAGTTTCGCTGAAGTCCGTCTGTCCGTGAACTATATTTCCCTTAGTTTGTATGCTCGAATTGCTCAGTTGTTACAATTCTTGCCTAATGATTAAAGTTCTCAAGGCCCGTAATAATTTGCAGGGATATGTGAGATGCTTTTCATTCACTTATACCGCGTTTAGCTGGAGCGTACTGTGTGTTGCGCGGTACTGACAATACTGGCTATATTACTTTTCCTTTCCTTTCCTAATGAGTTTCTCTTTTGATGTCCTACCTCTAAAGCGTAAGCAAAGCCCCAATTGTTTTCCTAGTTTGTAACAACATGTCAAACGTTTTCTGAAACACACATATTCGCATAAGCATTTAACTTAAATACTAAATTAATACTTTGTCCGTCTATCGATTTTTCCATTTCGCCTCCAATCCATTTGTGAGCCAGCCGCCATCGTGTGCGTCGCCCCTACATTCCTCCGACAAACAGTCTGATCGTTCTTTCATGTAACCGTTCTCCTGCCTGCGTGATCGTTTATCCTAGCGTTGAACTGAATGTTCACCCGATCATTAGTCTGATCATTCGTCTAATCAACTCATCTGAATACTTGTCTTCACTTCTGATCGCTTGCGTGACTGTTCGTCCAATCATTCAATTGATCGTTTTCCTGATCGCTCGCCTGATCATTACTCTGACCATTCGTATAATCATCCATCGTCTGCCCATCTGAGAGCTTGTTTTCACCGCTGATCGTTCATTTGCCAGACCGTTCATTTCACTATTCATCTAAACATACGTCCGATCGTTCGTTTGATCATTTACTTGAGGGCTCGCCTGATCATTAGTCTGACCATTCGTATAATCATCCATCGTCTGCCCATCTGATCACTTGTTTTCACCACTGATCATTCGTTTGATCAAATGCCAGACCGCTTATTTGACCATTCAATTAAACATTCGTCTGATCGTTCGTTTGATCGTTCGTTTGATCGTTCGCCTGATTGTTCGCCTGATCATTAGTTTTACCATTCGTCTAACCATTCACCTACTCGATCCTCTGCCCATTTGATCATTTGCTTTCACTTCTGATCCTTACTTTGATCATTTTTCTGACAATTGATTTGATAATTCGTCGGATTGTTCGTCTAACTATCTGTATTTCTGATACACTGACTGTCTATCTATATACCGGGCAGTGTTAGTGTCTATCTGTCCATCTAACCGTCTGTCCAACTATACGTTCACTTATTTTCTTCAGCCTTGGCCATTTGTATGTCATTTATAATTAATGAAAACCTTTATGCATAGTTGAAGGCTTTGTATATCAAACATTCCATCTTTCCCCCTCCTCCCCCCCTCAAAGCGCTTATAAGCTTCTTTTGTCTAGCTCTTAACCAATTCCGGCATGAAAAGACAATTTAACTGAATTCGAATTACGATATAATTAGAATCTGTTCACGCTATAAAATTTATTGCAAACACACAAAAATGTCAATCGATCCGTAAAGAATATATAAAATTGTTTTTGTTGTTTTGTTACTAAGTTAATAATAACTAAAAGATTACAGTCGTGTGAGGGCGAATTTTCGATGCCCATCCACTACATCAAATTGACACACAACATATGGAAAAATATATAAGCCAAGGGCAGAATACCCATTGAAATCAATCGCTTTAACTCAATAGAATGTCATTGCAATAATTTGGTCTTAAAAGGGGTGTGTCAGTCCATGGGTAGGCGGTTTCAGTTAGCTGGCCATTGTCCATATTTTCGCCTATTTTCGCATAAACACCTTTTATAAGCTAAATAGTGCAGTTGCATATCTATAGTCTGCATGACGTGGGGCGACCCACGCCCACTCTTTGTATTAAACTTTCAGATAATTGTTATCACTTTTTTGAATTAAGATTCAGAGCAATACCGATTATGAATTATATACGTATATTACAAGATTTTGCTTGTTGTGGGCGTGGTTATAGGCAGACACTTAAGGCATACATTTCCTTACTTATTCTTTGGCTATGAACTAAATTTTAGCATTGTGGATAAATTTTTTGCGACATATAAAAGAATTTAAATGAACGGACAGATGGACATTTGTCAACGAAATATTTATATTTTATAAAGCCGTTAATGCATATTTAATTTTCCAAACGAAAGAACAAATCTAATCAACTTAATCTCATCCTGCGTTGGTAGATAGTAAAAAGAATGCAAGCAATTAAATCTATTTTGACCTCTATGACGTATGAGTGATATACGTATGTGCATGTAAAAAAATGACTAAAATATGTTGACGGCAGTAAGGGAAAATGTCTTATCAGAGTAATTTTACATTTAATGAAAGCTTTTTATAAAATTACAAGAATACTTACATAGACAAAATTGGAAAAGAGTTTCTTAACACTAGACTAACTACAGAGGTCAATTTAATCCTTTCGAAGTTTTCAGCTTTAAGGATTTTGCTATAAGGCCTTTAAAGCTTCAAAACTTTTATTTATCTGAAATCAAATCAATTTTTCTCTACCTCTTCCGGCCGATGGCATATATCACCGAAATGCATTAATTTGACCCATGATTTTTGTGGGTTCACCGCAGTTGAGAAAATGAACATAGAAAGCTGAAGTTTGTTAAGGCTTTAATTGATGGATTAAAACTTGGATATGATCTGCCCATATAGAAGAAATTGGCATAATCTGAGCAACCAGAATTTTTTCATAATTTCCTCTAGAAGGTATTTCCGCGAACATTTTGTACCCAGCTATTTGTCATAGCCGTCTGTCACTTCGATTCAAAAATAGTTCCCATCGGTTGACTCCGCATGTGCACAATTAATGAAAAAATTTCAACTCGAATTTATTTCCAATTTCTCTCAATGCACATTAGTCCACATACAAATCAATTGGAAAGGGTATACTATACGCACACACACACACACGATATATATACGATAATAGACAGGTATTTGAAGCCACTTCCATGAACAGCTCAGCTTCACTTCCTTGATTTTTGTACAAACTAAACCCTGTACATACCTATTAATGCATATATGTGGCGCTTAATTTATGTAAAATTCCTGGTATTCCCATCTACGGAGCCTTTTAAACCCATCGATTCAATAGATAATCGATTTGGGTTTGAAAATTTTATTTGGGAAAATTCGATATTTGTTTTGCGTAGTGAAAGTTGTTTTAGTTATATCAACTGATGTTAGGGGCCGGAAGGATCGTCTCAAATGGTGCTTGAATTTAATCTGGCTAGAAATGAAGAAAAGATCAAATTCGTTCTTATAGCAAGAGTTTTGCGATCTTACATGTAATTCGCAGACAAACGGACGGACAAGGCCAAAACAATTTCCTTATAAGCGCTTATCTTCGTTCTAAACATTTTAAAGGTTTGTAAAGCACCGAAATACGCCTGAAGGCTTTAGTGATGACTGGCTAATAGTTTGTCCTTCTGTCTTTCGAATGAAGTAATTTGATGCGGTCTTAAAACTTTATTTAGAAGAATTAATTTATCCTTATCCTACTTAGGGTAACTTTGAAGAGATTAGCGATATCTCTCCATGAATCTACTTATAATTGGAAAACAAGCCAATAACTTTCTTAAGTCATCGGCCATGGAAGACCATTATTCTCTTTCCCATTAGATTTTCAATGGCTGCGGAGAAACATCGATGCACTTATCCTCTCCTTCAACTAGCTTTAGGTGTGAGAGAAACAGTTCAGGCTAAACTCCTCAACAGACTTCCGTAGGGGTGTAAGTGTTTGGAAGAGAAAGCTTCGTGCAGACTTGTTCCTTCGATGCATTCTGTGTGTTCTCTATGGACAATTGCTGCACGCCGACAATCTGCACCTTAGGAGCAGTGGTCTACACTACATATAAACGATGTTGTGCTCAATCGGTTGTGTTTTAATGTTTGGAGAGATTACACTATAAACAAAAATTTGAAATCGGGTCAGTTCTCATATTAGGAGATATGAGTCTATGCGCGAAGACTTTTATGTGGAATTGATTCCATTTCCATGTTAGGGGACATGGCACTGCAAGCAAAAAGTTTTGGGCGGAATTGATTGAATTCTCATCTGAGGAGACTTTGCACCGCAAGCAAAGAGTTTTTGCTGAAATCGGTTCAGTTCTCATCTTGGGAAGCATTACACTCTAAGCAAAGAGTTTTACGTGGAATCGCTCTGATTTTCATATTAGGGGATATGACCTTATGGGCAAAGAGTTTTATCTAAACTTGGATCAATTTTCGTATTAGCAGAGTGTTATCTGGAATCGATTCAATTCTCATATTGGGAGGCATGAGCAAAGAGCATAGAGTGTTATCTAAACTTGGATCAATTTTCATAAAAGCAAAGACTTTTATCTAACCTCGTTTCAATTTTCGTATTAGCAAAGAGTTTTATCTGAAATCGCGTTTAGTTTTCATACAAAGTAAACAAAGAGTTTTATGTGAAATCGGTTCAATTTTCATATTACGGAACATGACTCTATGAGCAAAGTATTTTATCTAAACTCGGTTCAATTTTCGTTTAAGCAAAGAATTTTATCTGAACTTGAAACAATTTTCATTTAAGCAAAGAGTGTTATCTCGAATCGATTCAATTCTCATCTTAGGAAGCATGGCTCTATTAGCAAAGAGTTTTATCTCGAATCGATTCAATTTTCATATTGGGGGGCATGACTCTATAAGCAAAGAGTTTTATCTGGAATCGATTCAATTCTAATCTTAGGAGGCATGACTCTATAACCAAAGAATTTTATCTGGAATCGATTCAGTTTTCATATTGGGAGGCACGACTCTATAAGCAAAGGGTTTTATCTGGAATCGATTCCATTCTAATCTTAGGAGGCATGACTCTATTAACAAAGAGTTTTATCTAAAATCGGCTTAATTTTCATATAAAAGAAGAATTAGTGTTTGAGTGGCTTATATATGTTACATAAGAATTGACGGTTTAAAGGAAAAACCACAACGAATATCTTACGGAAATTTAAAAACAATCAAAAACCGCATTACTGTGTCTGTATGTGAAAGTCACCGCAAGTTTGGCTGAATTGTAATCTAATTTTCTAATTTAATTTATTTCATGCGAAAGTATTTCAGTCTTCAACGAAGCTTAAGCGCTCACAGGTCCGGGAGGAGGAGGGGAGGGGACGAGAGAAACATGCATGTAACGACGATTGTTGGGCTGCCCGGGCTTTTCATTTGCCTTTACGTTTAATTAAGTAAATGTGTTAAGTTTTTTTTTTTTTATTTTTAAATTTAATTTAATGCAAATTAATTTAATAAAATGCAAATTTTTCTATTATTATTTTATTATTTTTTATTTTTGTTTTTCAAGGTTAATCATAAATTGTTTTTTTTTTTTGAATTTCTATTTTTATTTACTAGCAAAACGCAAAAAAAAAACTCGAAAAAATTGTTTTCTCTTTTCTTATTATCTTTAATTTTTTCTTGCTTTAATTTTCCAGTAAAATGAAATCATAGTTTATTTATTTTTTATTTTTTATTTTTTTTTTTTTTTGCTTTTAATTTCTGCGACTTTGCTTGGCTTTATTTATGTACACTTGGAGATGTGTATATACCCAATCTACCTACCTACATATATATATATATATATATATATACGTATGTATGTACGTATGTATGAATTGTATGACACATGGCGTAAAATATTGTATTCGTTTCGGCCTTACATGTATATGTAATCATAACGCCCACTTACTGGCTATTCTTAACCATCATATGTCTGTGGGAACAGAAAACAAAAAGCAAAAAAAGAAAAAAAAAACAAAAAAAAAAAAAAAACAAAAAAGAAAGAAAAGGAAACCCGACAGCACTGACATACTAAAACCGACCAACATGCAAAAGTCACGCATAGAAAATGAAAGTGAATAGATATACATACATACATACGTACATACACAAATATATATGCGCCATATATATTTAAATACTTACACTTTGCATGTATATGTATATATACATGAAAAAGAAAATCATGCACGTCTTAAAGCGAAACTTGAACACCCACCATTTCGTTTAGCTTTCGTTCTTTTCGCAGTCCCGTTATACGAAATAAATAATTGATATACGCTTGAAATTATTTATTGTAGGCGTGCCACCAGTAAGTTCTACGAAATCTTTATTTTAATTGGCGTTTGCTTCGAAGCTTAAGATCGGCCATCAAAGCCTACTTAAGTTTCTTTTCATTTCACTTTAATGTTTGCTAACAAAGTTCTTAGACTATAAAGGTACAACAGGACACAGGTAAATACGCAGAAGTGAAGGCGTATCAGATCAGAATTGAAAACTGATTAAGAACCTTCTAAACGGGCAAGACGGACGCAGTACATACATAGTACAGACGTAAGTACACACACAATTGCATACATAAACACATAACGAAGTTCATCTGCCGAGCCAATGCGATATCGGTTTTCAGGATGGTTTTACCGGAATACAGTAGAGCTACTGGTTGCCAGTGTGGACAGTGTGCAAAGGAAACGTATATATATATATATATATATATATATATATACATAAGCACATTTATGTGTACTTACATAAGCACATACGTATATGTAGATATGCATCTATATGTGTATATGTATAGGCACATGTGTATATGTATATGTATATGTTTATATGTATATATATATTTATTTGTATATGTATGTATATGTATATACTTATGTATATAAGTATGTACGCACACATACATAGCTACAAAAAAAATTTCTGGAGAACGAAATTACACCTCGGGATCTAATACCACGTGTGCTAAGAGAAAGTTAAAAGAAATTCGCCAGATTTTTTGCGCGACATATTCCGGAATAAAGCTAAATGAAATCAGACTTCCTAGCCCCTGACCTCATTTCGCCATGACAAACATAGGGTTATATTTCTTTTGATATATGACCAATTACTCAGAGGATATTCGCTATTCGTGTAATAGGGTGACAGACGGAAAGAAGTGAAACAGGGAAGCGGCCGCAGGCCAATCGGTAACTGTTATGTCTTTATCGGCTGAGCACTCGCCATAACTGCGACAAAAGTAAACCAACTTGCTGCTGAATGAGTAGTTATACGCTCACAGAGGAAAAGAAAAAAAAGAAGAATGGTGGAGGAGAGACAGCTTCTCACCAGAATACATTAACGAAGCAGCAACTGTTATGGAAACATGGCCCAAAGACCTTTAGGCATGCACAACCTCGGATGCAAGGAAAACATGAAGAATTAAATTTTCTCTTATCTAAAACCTGGTCTGAAAGTGGAACTTACTTGCGGACTGTATATTTTAATTGGAAAAGTATAAAGGACGATGAAGTTGGCCTATCGGGGCATTTTCAACGAATATCCTATCGAGTCTTTTGAGCAGAGAAATTACGCCGTGGCCCTGATGAGAGATTAAGGAAGTTGGAGAAACAATACATTCCGCCGTAAAGATGTACGAGGGCTAAATCCGAAATATATTTGAAGATGGAAGGAAGGCGACAGGTATAGAGGGTTAAACGATTGGGAGCCTATATTGAGGTACTGAGGCAGGAAGCAGAATTTATTTAGATTAACAACTCAATGGTCATGGGCTCAAGTGCGGTTGAGTTGTCAAGAAAGCCGTTAGGGTTAGATGCTGGTGTTTTAACACTTTACTCTTAGCCTTACAATCTGTCCAAGACCATATGTCTGCATCGGGAGTTCTGCATTTACATTTTTGTTGGGAGCGCATCCCATAAACATCCCATAGGTTGTGTGAATACGCGCTATGTTTTCGCTTTTTCTCCGCGGTAGCCACGTAAGAAAGTTAAATGGAGGACGAGATTAAAGTATTCGATTTTATTACGGCATTGCTTTAGGAAATGGCATTAAGTTTTTATGTGGGTTTGCGATATTTTCGCCTTTTTGGCAATAAATTTGTGCTTGGGTTTCAAATTCTGAAAGCAAATATTTTCGAAAAAAAGAAGTGTAAATGAATGGAAATCAGATCAAAAAGGCCGACCCGAATCAATTAAAGCCTTTTTTTGGAGGGAGGAACCCGCTCGAGACCATATCTCTGCATCGGGAATTCTGCATTTATATTTTTGTTGCGAGTGTGTGTTCCGTAGACATCACATAGTTTTTGTGAATACGCGCTATGTTTTCGCTTTTCCTCCGCAATAGCCAAGCGAACAAGTTAAATGGAGGACGAGATTAAAATATTCGACTTTATTACGGCATTTATTTCGGAAATGGCATTAAGTTTTTATGTGGGTTTGCGACATTTTCGCTTTTTTGGCAATAAATTTGTACGTGGGTTTGTGACATTTTCACCTTTTTGGCAATAAATTTGTGCTTGGGTTTCAAATTCTGAAAGCAAATATTTTCGAAAAAAAGAAGTGTAAATGAATGGAAATCAGATCAAAAAGGCCGACCCGAATCAATTAAAGCCTTTTTTTGGAGGGAGGAACCCACTCGAGACCATATCTCTGCATCGAGAATTTATATTTTTGTTGGGAGCGCGTGTTCCGCAAACATCCCATAAATTTTGTGAATGCGCGCTATGTTTTCGCTTTTTCTCCGCAATAGCCAAGCGAACAAGTTAAATGGAGGACGAGATTAAAATATTCGACTTTATTACGGCATTTATTTCGGAAATGGCATTAAGTTTTTATGTGGGTTTGCGACATTTTCGCTTTTTTGGCAATAAATTTGTACGTGGGTTTGTGACATTTTCACCTTTTTGGCTATTACGCGTTTTTTCCTTGTATGTATATGTAATAATTAAAATTTATATGCATCACAGATCTCGATAAATGTTTTCGCAATATTTTGAAATAAATTACACATTTTTTTCTATATTTTATTTATAGATCAATGGGAAAGCAACAATGGCTTTGGCCGTTGACAGAACATTAATTAAAAACAAATGAAAAGATGGTAGTGGGCCATAGCCCATCATTTAACATTCAACACCAACCAACACGTATTCAGGTATAACGACAAATGACAAACAACGACAAATGAGAAACACTGATCCAAATCGAAAGAGTTTTTATAGCGTTCGTCCGTCGGGCCAAAACATTTTAGTGTAACAAATGACTGAAAACAAAACGGACAGACGGATAGACAAGCTTGAATCGTTTGTTGTAATAACGAGTGGATCGATCTGAAGTGCTTACGGGTGTTGCATATCTTTGTACAAAGTTAGTGTACCACAAGTGATGTAGAGTGTAACAAAAAAAAAAAAAAATCAAAGAAAATACAACTTTTCACGATAATTAAAAAGAAAATAAATTTATTTTATTTATTTTTTTTTCTTTCAAAGTTAATGACTAACAATAAAGAAATGATTTGTTGTCGTTACAATTACTTTGAGTTAGTATTTCCTGGAAATTAGGAAAAGTGCGAATTTATTTTATATAAAATTTTTATTTTTTTTTTTTTTATAAAATAATTGATTCTTGTAGTAAATAATTTAATATATTTTATTGATTTCTATTTTATATGTTTTTTGTCTTGTTTTTTTTTTTTTCTTTTTAACAAAATTTTCAATTCCTTATGAATTTTTAATAATGTTTGTGATAGCTGTTGCAGTTGTTATTGTTGTGGTTATTTTTGTTATCGTTGTTGTTGTTGTTGTTGTTGTTGTTGTTGCTGCTGTTGAAGGTATTAAAATATAGATATTAAAGTTGAGAAGGAAAAAAATCCTCCCACTATTTTTAAGGAGATTTTTCATTAAAGAGTTCATAAAATACAATTCTTGGTTTGAGTGAATGAGAAACTCAAAGATAGTGGGAGAAAGAGCGACAGAGAGAGACAGAGAGTGAGAGAGGGAGAGAGAAAGAAAGAGAAGAGCATAAAGTATAGGTATAACAGGAAGAGAGATAAGCAGTAAATTTTTTGTATAGTTATGTGAACGGTTAAAGCTTTCGCTATATATATGTAAATGGCCTGATTTTCACCTTAACCTACATCAACATAATTCCATCTCTTTCTCGCACTTTACTTGATTTTAACCGCAATTATTAAAGAATTAAATTATCAAAATGAAAAAAAAAAAAAAAATTTTTTTTTTTTTTTTTTTTTTTTTTTTTTTTTTTTTTTTTTTTTTAAATTAAATAATTACCGGTGGTACGCAATTTATTCCATTAACCTGTAACTAAAACATCAATCATAGGTTCGGTAGATAAAAAAAAAAATAAATAAATAAAAAATTTGAATTAAAAAACTAAATAAAATAAATATTTTATTATTATCTCACATATGTGATAATAAGAAATCAGCTGCCTTTGCATTTTTCTCATAATCGAGTCTCATATGTTCTTTTTCTCTATACACCCAAAAAACGTGTATAGAAAATCCCATCAAAAAAGAAAAAAAAAAAAAAGGAAAAGTAATAAAAATAAAAACTAAGAAAAAAGGAAAACAAAGTCAACCAACAGCAAAAACAGCTGATTGAAGACCACTTTTATAAGAAGATTTTCAAATTTTCTCTTTATCTTATAATAATAATGATAATAATAATAATAACCAAATAACGGTGTCATAAAGTGTGTTCAGTGAGCAGGCGCTACTCGTGTAAATCATAAATATGCGGGTGTAATGTCATTCTTTTTTTTTTCCTCAATAAATTCTCTCCTTTTCTCTTATTTCGTCTATGCATAATTCCATGGCGAAAATTGAGTAAATTTGAAGCGAAACAAGAAAAAAAAAAAAAATGGATTCTATTCTGTTCAAGGATTCTCTGTCATCTCTCCCCGATATTTGTTATATTACTCCTTAGAGCAGAGTAGACTTAAGTTTAGGTAAAGAAATGGGTTCCTTTTTGCTCAAGGACTTTCCATCATCTTTCATTGATATTTATTATGTTATTCCATAGAGCAGAGTAGCATTTCGAGCTAAGATATCATTGGAATGGTCTTTGGCAATATTTAAGAGACTGAACTTAGTCCAGAATATGCAGACCAAGCCACGATAAGTTTTAAGCCGGTCTATGTATGGTATTTCCGTAGTTTCCAATTTGATCGTCTTCTTATTAATTAGTTTTGTAACGACTGGAGCAAGTACTAATCTAAAGATTAAGAAGAGCGTTCTTAACCGCTTCTGGGCTTGCCTCATATCATAATTAAGCCACAATAACTTTTGTCTGATGTCGCGAGAAATGTAAGGTTTTCCACATTTTCATGGTAGATCAGAAAGATGCGCGCCGCATTCACCTTTATAATTATAGAGCCATTAGAGACACTTGTCGTTCAACATATTCCTGGCATCCAACTGTATTTCATGTTCCCTAATCCGGGACGTTTCTGGTTAGCTATTCTTGTCCATTGTAATCACTTCTTGGCCAAGTGTCCGCATGTCCGTAGCCAAGTAGGTAAGTATCGTGACTATTAAGTCAGTAGTCGCGGGTTCAAATTTCGTATGCGGTCGAGTTTATGTTGGAAAGTTAAGCTCTGTTTTTTTAGTCATTGATCGCGTTCGACCTTTCAAGCGTTAAGGCGGCAAAATTGTTGGATCACATTTTTGCATAGGGCAACCGTTCCATAAGCGACAGTTTCGATACATTTTCGTCTCTGCGAAGTTAAAACGAGTAACATATGGAAAATAAGCGACTGTTCCTCTGCCTTATAAAAATATATGTTTATGAAACGGTTTCGATAATATATATTATCGATCGATATATCGATTATATATATAGTAAAATTTTCATTATATACTATATATATATATATATATATATATATATATATATGTATGTATATATATAAAGTAAAATTTTCATTACACATTCCTTTTTTTTTTTTTTGTTATCCCATACTAAAATTATAAACATATAGAGCATTGCATTCGCAAAGGCATTATGCATAGACGCATTACATATCTTCTCTTCGACGCATTCTCAAGTTCAGCTTATTTCTCTCATTAAACTCATTTCTCTTTTACTCTTTGAGTGAATGAGTTTTTTTGCTTTTGTTTTTGTTTTGTCTTTGTTGACATTCTGTTGCCTCTTCTTTGAGAAGAAATTACTTATGACTTTCATGTTAATCGTACAGTTTATATATATATATATATATATGTGTGTGCGTGTGTGCGTGTGTGCGTGTGTGCTTGCTCTGTAACATTAAATAGCGTCAAGTGTGAGGATGTATTTCCGTTTTAGTAACGTAACGGTGTAGTTGTGTTCGAATGACGCCGCCCGCCACAGCGCAGTCATATACACATAAACGTTGTGATTTACGGATACTCAGCGTGTTATTGCTTTTATTAACAAAAAACAAAAAAAAGAAAAAAGAAAAAAATCAAACAAAACGATATAAAGTGACTTTTATTATTATTATTATTATTGTTATTATTATTATTATTATTATTATTTCTCTCGAACTCTACTTAATGTTATTTCATAAAAATAAACAACAAAAAAAAACAACAAAAACAAAAAAGCAAAAAGCTGTTATGGCTAATTTCGGTACGTGTACGTGTTATACGTTTATCTCTAATACGTTATTCTTCTTCTTGTTGTTGTTGTGCATTTTATTCTTTTAGATAAAACGAGAAAAAATTAATTCATATATAAAATGTGGTGTGTTAAGGGAAATTTTTGCTTATGAAATTTTTATAAGCGACTGAGAAAAAAAAAAAAAAAATCTGGTATTTTTTTAATTTAATTTTAAAATTTTATTTTATAAACACATTAAAATTTGTAACACTGGCAACATACAAGCTACAAAAATTGAAACCAACGACGACGTCGTTTGCGTCTCTGACGCTACGGCCGCCACTGCTGCAGCTGCTGCAGCTGCTGCTGCTCATCGTATTGTTCCCCGTGCAGTCGGCAGCAATAACGTCGTCGTCGTCGTCGCCGCCGACGCCTACGACAAAACTGAAGGCAATAAAAAAATTGAAAACATCACTAACACAACTACAACTACTACTAGTACGAGTACTACTACTACTACTACTACTACTACTACTACTACTCCCACCACAATCAACACAACCACCACTACCACCATCAATACTACCACCACCACAAAAACAACAACAACAACAACATCAACAACAACAAGAACCACAACAATCAGTAGAACGAAAACGACAACATCTCTCGCTAAAATTACTAAAAACTCGGTCATTGATAACAACGACGACGACATCATCACAGTTTTACCCATTTCTAGCATCTCTACTACTACAACTACTACTACTACTACTAGTACAGCGACTACTGCTATTACAGCTGCTTCTGCTGTTGGTGCTGTTGCTGGTGCTGGTGCTGCAAGTTTCATCAGCACGTCAGCCATTATTACTCCCACAAGCAAATCGACCATATCTTCGTCGTCGTATACAGCTACTTCCTTCAGTCAGCACACTGTCGTCGGTATTAACCAACCAAATACCACCCATTCGGCAGATATTGTAAGTAGTTCGCATCGTTTTGCGCGTTGTTCGTGCGATAGTTTTACTTGTAAAATTAAACCTGCTGCTGCTGCTGGTGCTGGTGCTGCTGCTGCTGCTGTTGGTACTGGTGGTGCTGCTGGTGCTGCTACAACAGCTATTATTAGTGGCAGTGGTGTTGGTGGTGCTGGTGCTGGTGCTGGTGGTTGTGCCGTTTGCGCTGCTAACGTTGCCGCTGCATCAACTACAGCGACTGCTGGTGGTGCCTACAAAAATCGCCCTGTGTGCACGGACAATAATATGAGGAGTGGCAGTTCGGAATTATTACTCGAGCAGCAACAACAAGAGTTACGGTTACGTAAATTACGAGAACTGGCTCCAAAAAAGAAAAATGGCAATCGGCGGTTTCGTTCGTGGCGCGAACGTGTCCGCTTTTATAGTACATCAACTCTCGCATTTTTCTCGGTGACAGCGGGCGCATCACTCCTATTCCTTGTACCGCTCTATGTGGATCCGGCGATATCAACATTAAGTCACGATTTCATTGAACAGCCAACACTTTGTACAACAACGCGCCGCGAAAATTTAATCGGTATATTTAATTGTTCGTGGAGTTCATGTCGCGAGGGTTGCACCTCAGATCTATATCGTTGTGTTCATATCTATGTGACGTTTATCGAGCAAAATATAACAATACCGGAAAATATGACTGACTTTACTAATTACACAGCCGAATGGGAGCAATCCGATGAGGCGACATTGTTAGTTAATATCAAAGGTTGCGGTTATCCGCCAACTGTAACGTGTAGTAAATTTAATGCACTCTACGGTATACCGGGTGCAATATTTCCATGTTATTATTCGCGTAAAAATAAAACTGTCGTTATGACGTCATATAATCATGACGATCAAGTTAATATGATAATACATTTCTTTGCGATACCATTTGTGATAACAATGATCTCATCAATCGCTTTATGTGTGATGCACTGTGACTGCCGTTGCAAAAAGGATCGTAGCCATAGGCGTAATCGACCCCAAAGTCGAAGACCACGTATCGACAATTTAAGGTAAGTTATTTATAATCATTTATGTATATATATATATATACATACATATGTATATATATAGATATCTATGCAAGTAGGGAGGATTCCTTTTCATCTAAACTCAAGTTATTCCCTTCCCATCCTTTCAGTTGAATTCTTATGAAAATTAAACGAATTATGAAGATGATGACATAGATAATAGCGTGAATATTTATGATATATGGGTGGTTGCATTGTGTTTGTGTGTGTGTGTGTGTGAATGTTTATAAAATAACAATAACAATAACACATTCGCTACGCAGCTAATAAAATGCGCTGCTGCATTAGGCAATGCCTTTGTTATAGTTGTTGCTTTCGATTCTCGTTTATCTTGTTTACATTTCGCTAAAGTTAACATTGAATTTCATATGTGTATGTGGTTGTGTGTGTGTGTGTGTGTGTTCTTTTTTTTTTTTTTATAAAAATTTTAGTGTGAAATAGTTTACATATATAAATATATGTGTAAGAGGGAGTAAATTTATATATAAGTGTTTGTGTGTGTATGTGTGTGTGTGTGTGTGTGTGTGTGTCTATGCAATGTAAATTTCCTTTTTATGGCCTGTTTTCCTTTTCTATTTTCATTTTCATTTCCATTTTCCTTCTTTTTTTTTATTTTTGTTTTTACTCTTGCTGCTGTTGTTGTTGCTATTGTTATTGTTATTGTTGCTATTGTCCTGGTAAACAATCTCATGGGTGTTGGCATTTTGGAAAATTAATTTGATAAGCAAAAGTTTAAATGTGTTGAAATGATTTAATGTTTTTTTCTTTTTTTTTTTTGCGAAATCTAGAGGCGTTTACACAGGTCTCTCTTACAAGGATAACAAAATTTTTTTTATTTGCAGGCGGGAATGATTTCACATTTTAAACAAATTAAATGTTGTGATTAAAGGTTAAATACTTTGACTTTTGAAAGTCAGCGATGACGACGACAACGACAATTTTTCTTTGTTTCTTTTATTAACTACGAAATAAAACAATGGGTTTTATTGGATTTATGTCAATCGGTACGTGTGGCAAGACTTCCCGTTAGAAAAAGAGTTAAAAATTACAAAAAATACAAAGAGAATATTTTTATAAATAAAATGTATTCTTGGCGAAAGGCATTCAAATTGAACTGAATTTTTTACAAAGAGGGACGAAAAATGTAGTGAAAGGAAAAATGACTTAAACATGAAGGAGAGAGAATTAAAAAAAAGGAAGTTTTATTTGGGGACCCACAAACGCAAACACACACACACACACACACACACACACACAAACACACACACACACACACACACACACACAAACACACACACACACACACACACACACACAAACACACACACACACACAAACACACACACACGCCCATGCATGCACACATATGCAAACATTTTGCAGGCAGGAATAGGGAGGAGATATACATTTATCTTAATTCACTCAGCCCGAATCAAAGGCGTTGCTGGTGTCCGAAAAGAAGCAGTAAAGGGAGTCTTGCATCTGTTCATATAATGTTTGTCATTAGAGTGAAAGATAGCTGAAGCAGATAATTAGCGTTAAGTCAGTCCGTCGGTCTCTCTTTTCAAACCATGAAAACGTCTTCAGAACTTTATCTATTAGAAGGGAAATTTTCCTTTAAATCCTTCCTTAAGTTTTCTTATTAAATTTCAAATACAAGTAAATTGATAAACGAAAGCAATTTTCTTTAATAGAGTTTTTAACAAACCCACCTAATAATTGGCCCTAATTTTCTCAAGAAAAAAAAGAGTTCATTATATGAAAACCATGTAAATATCGTTATCAGAGTTAAAAGTACAATTCAATTTACATAAAGTCAGTCCATATGTCCTTCTTTTTAAGCCATGATAACCATGATGAATTCAGAACTTTGTTTACTAAAGGAGAAACTTCGCTATAATTCTTTTGCTATTCTTGTTTAAGTTTTCTTATTAAATTTCAAACGCAAGTAAATCGATAAACGAAAGCGTCTTTCTTTAAAAGAATTTTTGACAAACTCGCCTAATAATTGATCCTAATTTTCCAAGAAAAAAAGATGTTTATGTAAAAAGCGTATAAATATCGTTTTCAGCGTTAAAAATACAATCTAATTAACATTAAGTCAGTCCATATGTCCTTTTTTTCAAGTTACGATAACGAATTCAGAATTTTATCTACTATAAGAGAGACTATGCTTTAAATCTTTTCTTATTGTAGTCGTTTAATTTTCGTTAAAATCGGACCAAAAGGCCACCATGACTACTAAAGAGAAATCTTTACATAAAAAGTATATAAATAATATTTTCACTTTTACTATTTTTCTAACCATAACGTTTTAGTGGCAAGCTGTTTGAATTCCAATATCGTATACCTTATCGTACTTCTTTTGATCCTCAATTAGTCTTACAACGATTACTACTATTATCACTGTTACATTGTTGCAACTGATCTATACCTTGAAGAGATAGGATTTTTGAATTAAAAATCTTACAGTTAAATATCGTATGTATTTCTGCACTTCATTTCATATAACACACGAGTTTCGCATAGTCCGAGATTGCTTAGCATGAGTAACGGACGCATGAGTAGCGGAAAAATCGTGATTATTAAGCCAGTGTTCGTGGGTTCAAATCTCAAGTAGGATAGAGCTTACAATGACCGTAGGTATAGTGAGCGTTCAGTGGGTAAAGGCGTACTGCCTGAACGCGCCCCCAATAGGCTGCAGTTATCATTCCCTGTACCTTCCTCTTCCCTCACTTTCAAGTTGCACGCATAGGCGACATCTCCTGAGTGATCGATCGTATTAAAAAAAAATTATATATATATTCTGAGCTTCTGAACGTACGCCTAAATAAAAACAAAAATATTTTGTTTCGCTCAGTGAAAGACTACTGACTACCATTTTAAAAAAAACTAATATTGAAAAATTTGCTGAGATTAAATGTCATCTTTTTGAATGATTCGAGAGCAACTTTTGACATAACCTCAATGTTAACGAATCGATTGTTTCGAGAAATGTAGTAGGAGTTTAGGATCATCAATAAGCTTGATTTTTATTACAAATCTTTGTATTTTCTCATCATTCACAGACTGTTTTGTTTTGTTTTTTTTTTTTTCTTTTTTTTTTTTTTCTTTTCTATTATGGAAAGCTTGTGCAATGCTAATGCGATGCTGTCATGTAGTGGCATTCAAAGGAGGATTCATTTCATTATACAATAGTGCTGCATGCATAGCTTTAACCATTTGTGTGTGTGGTGTGTGTGTGCGTGTGTGTGTATGGGTGTGTGTATGTGTGTGTGAGTGTGTGTTTGCATGTATTTTTAGTTCACATGAAAGTGGAATGAATGTTAAATCAAACTCAGCAGCTTCAGAAACATTACATACATACGCTATGCACATTGTGCACAATGTTTCATTGAATAAATCACATTTTCAAAACTAACTTATTGGTAACGCATAAATTTCGCCAAATTTGCATATTAACACAAAAACCGGCTTATGTCCAGAGCAGTATAAATATAGATCAGCGATGTTTTTATGTTATTTTTTTTTTTTTTTTTTTTTTTTTTTTTTTTTTTTTTTTTTTTTTTTTTTTTTTTGCTATGAGTCGCTTTTACTTTATTCGTTTTTGTGTCATTAGGATGTGAATTTAAATACAAGCAATGAAAGTTCATTTCATCATCATTTGGGTCCGCTCAAGTCTTTAGCGAAAATCATATAAATTTCAATCGATATTTTCATGCAATATGTTGAACAAAAAGCTGTGATATTGAGTTTCAATTTCTATAATGATTTTCACAGGTTTCGCTATCGTTCCTCCACAGTAATCCTAAAATGTTTGACTAAAGCAGCCGTGTAAGCAGATTTTTTGTTTTATTTTATTTATATTGAAGTAAACGGAATAAGTGATAAACGTGGTGCATATGCAACAGAACGGACAGACGGACATGCATAGGTCCATTTCGAATGTGACACTGGCCCAGAATTTGTATACTTTATTGGGGTTTAGAAGCTTCCTTCCGAGCCTTACAAACATGGTGAAAAACAAATGAAATTTTGAAGGACTATGATATTTGGTAGTCGTCGTCACAAAACGAGGCACTACAGCATAGCTTATAACGTCCATGGAATAAGAATTCAAGTTTTTGTACATTTATCTGCTCTAGTTTATGAGTAATGATCAAAAAGCCAATTTTTTATTCCTTTTGAAAATTTTTTATTCCTTTACGTGGTGCTATGGGCGTGTCCTTTGACTAATTTGGCCCAATCTGCATGCAGGAACTTCCAATGTTTTTGCCAAATTTGAAGCCAATAGCTTCATTTCTGTACATATTCCATTGACGGACAGACGGACGTGCTTAAACTAATTTCGAATTAGATGCCGATCAACAATATATATTCTTTGGGAGAAACTTCAAGTTTCCTTCTTCCGTTTTGGCAAACTGGGTATGTCTCCCGTCCTTCGAAGATGGACGAAGATAAAAATCAGCCCCGCCCATTCAGCTTTGCAGAGTATGGAAATTTCCTTCATTTCCCTTTTTGTAGTCTTTTTTAGTATGACGGTGATGAGTCAGCAACGAATGTAATTTTCTTACTTCTATCGCAGCTACTCTCCATCGGTAATGATTATCGACTTCAGTTGAGCTTTTACGCATTCCACTCTTGATGACAAATCATTCAAAGTATCTGTTCGCCTCAATTTATGCGGCACCAAATCATTAAGCTTATTTGTCTCTCACGTTTCGAAATGGGTAAGGGATTAGTGTTAAATTCATCATCAGTCGCTATAATCGTTACATTTCGTTCGTATGTGATTAAGGTGATCATTTGGAAGGTACTTAGTAGTGTCTGATTAATGAAAGAATCGACTAGGAGCAGTAACTGGAGTGAAAAACATTATGAAGATTAAAAGTTTGAGAAAAAATCCTTACAAACCACTAACGATAGTACTTTCCATATATGATTTTTGCAGGCATACGATAGACTTTTTGAAAATAAGGCAAACATTCGCATCAAAGTTATAGACTTTCTATTTCATATCTAAAATAGAGATTGAGTTCTGCTTATATATACTTTCTCAGAGAATGTCAGAACAAAATGTCAATTCTTAAGGTTCGTCTTATAGACAAATGGAAAAATGCTTATGAGACACCTTTTGCTAGCAAAGACGCAACAGAACGAACAAAATAAAATATTGAATGTAGAGTAGTAAGGGAACAGAATCCTTGCCTGAAAAGAAGCCAGATTTATAGGACACCCATTGCTTTTAATAAAAGTGAAGCATCTGTTCCCGCCATACACTTATCAGAGGCTCATGGCACCTAGAAGTATTAGGGATCTCGAAGGTCGTTGGATAGATAAAGAAAGATAGCTATTATCAGATCGCCCTTTGTGGGTTTAACTCTCAGTGCACTGCACCATGCACACTACTAGTAATCACCAGCACTAGTCACTAAAGGCAGTAACCAAGTGGGCATACACCCACTAGAATGCGACCATAATCCCTGTAACTCTTTCTTTGTCTTCACTTGCTTTTCATTACGACCGTGTTGCACATATGAGAAATGTTCCCCGAGCGAAAGAAAAACATGTATCCTTTGAGAGAGTCATTGGACTAACTCGCTAGAGCAGCTACTCAAAATAGCGACAATATTCTAAGCAACATCACAGAGCCGTCACAAGTCATAAGGCATTTTATTATTTCTAAATAACAATCAGGTGGAGTGTTTGGTTGTCACAACTTCATCGGAATACTGAATCGAAGCTATAAGAAGAAAACATATTGTCTTTGTTATTAACTAGTGGCCAAACACTGCCATAGAATAGGGCCTTATATGTGAGGACTTCTGCGAATGCGGGAGAAGTATTTACAGCGTTACAAGTAAATGCTAAATGGAATATGTTAAGTAGGACCTGAATTAAGTAGGGTATGAATAGGGCCTTATATGTGGAGACTTCTGTGAATACGGGAGAAGTATTTACAGCGTTACAAGCAAATGCTTAAGGGAATATGTTATGTAGGTCGCGTGTGTACTCAGAGCGCAGATCTAATTTATAGCACGTTTCGATATGGTACTAAGAAGGTCTCTATGTAGGAAGTATTGTGTCCCTATGTCCGCACACACTATTCACATTAAACCTTTAGGCATTTCCATCCGAAGCTTGGCATTGGTATTGAGGTTTTATTTCGAGGCAAGGCCATGTTCATTTATCAATATCTTGATCCGGCAGTCAGTCATTGACTTTATTTAAAAAATAATTTTTGATGCAAAATGCATTCCATGCGCTAATGGGCAACATGGAATAAAACAGCTATTGTAACTAAACAGACAGATGTTAAGTTACTCGAGACATCTCGAGTTGTCCTTTAAACGATCGAATATAAGCGAATTTTTCATTTAAGAATTTATGCATTTAGTCAACAGAAAATTCAATTTAACTAACTAACGCCTAAATGTAGGCAAAAGATTATTTGTTGCGTTTTGCCTCTTAACGTAGGTAAACATTGCGGTCAATTACGCTCAAGATTTTCGGGCGCATATTCGCGTCCGTAAATGTAATAACGTAATGCCATGAAATCCAAAGAGCTTTAAAGATGTGGTGAAATGAATACACATTCTCTAGACAAATGTTGTTGCACCGAGAGCAACGTTTAATAGAAATTAAAATGCTTTTCATTTACATCCAACACTTAAAGAGTGTCGCTGAATATGTGTCGGTGAATATGTGTCGGTGAATATGTGAAAGATTTTAAATGTTTTAAAAACATCTAGTAATCGTGACTGAACTCAACTGAATATCATCTCATTTGCAGTCTGCGATGGCTCTTTAGGTTTGTTTTTTTTTTTTTTTTTGCTTATGTGCATTGTCTTTATACCGTTATAATGTTGAACCTTTTTTCCTCTAAATTAATAATTTATAGATAAAAGTTTGATGGCCACTTACTTAATTTAGGTTAGAATGTAATTTATAAAAATTTCATTACGGAGAGAGACTTATAGATAGATGCGGCCAGAACAAAGCACACATCAGTACACATCTATACGCATTTGCACCTTTTACATGATTTTGTCATGATATGACATTTTTATGCACGTGCAGAAACCATAACCATCCATATGGCACTCCGGGGAGGAATGCTTTACTTCACTTCAATTCACATCACCTTCTGTAGAGCCGCGACAACAACTCCTGCATATCAAATCCAATCATTTGTAGAAGGATGTGTGCTTTGACCCTTTTAATTGACCGAATGACATTTGACTGCTACTGCTATTGCTGCTGCTGCTGCTGCTGCTGCTGCTGCTGTTGTTGTTGTTGTTGTTCCTGCTACCAATGCTAATGCTATACACCAACCGAGTAACGTGATAAAATGTCAGCGCTCTATGAAAGTTAACGAAGAGCAAACAAAGCCACTTAATGGCACATAATTGCACATCATTCTCACAATGTTTGTATGAGTGCCTGTGCGAAATACAAGTGTTCACAAACATACTTACACATGCATATGACTTGATGTTGAAATACTTGCTTAGTGTTCGTTCACATTTGTTCATATTTAACTTATGTCTGAATGAAAGTTAATGTATAAATGAGTGTGAGTGTGTGAGTGTGTGTGTATGTGTGTGTGTGTGTGTGTTTACATGTGTGCCTTTGTGTTTGTTTGTATACCTCTGCTTTCGAACGAACATTGATAGCATTGTGCCAAGCGCTTTAGTGAATCGCAAGATATCGCAATGAACCTAAACATTGTTCTTTTGCCTACAATAAATAAATATATATATATATATATATATATATATATATATATATATATATATATATA
>KK499922.1:116630-118403 GCA_000688715.1 Glossina pallidipes | reverse complement strand
TATATATATATATGTATACATATATATATATACATATATATGTATACATATATATATACATATACATATATATATACATACATATACATATATATATATATATATATACACATATACATACATATACACACATATACACATATATGTATACATATATATATAAGTGTATAATTAAGCCTTGAACCGAAACTAATACGCCTGTGAAAAATGCACTATGACATCTAATGTCATCTTGATCTATACTATGTTTTAGAAACCAAGCAAACCATTAGCGTTCTCCAGTCTTTACTCCTGTGCTCTTCCGTTAACTCTTCGATTCCGTTATAGTACGAGTTAAAGTTTCGGTTCGATCCGCTTTAATAATGATTGCTTTCAGTGAACACTTCAGCTTCGGTTTTTTACTTTCAATATCGATCGAAGAATTGTTCTAAGACATCTATGGGAACTTGTTGAGGAAAGCTAGTCTCATTCTCGCTAAGATTTGAACAAATGGAATCGGAAATTGGCCACTATGGAACTCGAACTACAGCATTGATTAATCGACTCCTACGTGATATTTAGAAAAGCTTGAGTTCATAAACAATTTAAGCCTTAATCCACTGCGACCGAAATTGTTTGCGATTACAGAAATCGGACATAACCTCAATATTGGCCAATTAACTATTTAGAGACAATTGGGGAAGTTTACGACCTATGAAAAGCATTCGTTTGTTAAGTTTAAAAAACTGCAGCAGGTATTCAACGAAGACAAAAATGAGCTCCATTTAAGCATTGCAGAGATCGGACATAACCTGAAAAATAATTCGCAAAAGTTTGAGATAAATAAAAACAACGACTGTTGCTAGCAGTTTATAGATTTTTGATAGGGAGCTATACATAAGGAGCTACACATACACAACCAAACCGTGAGTTGGATTTGTTTGGTGTTAGACGGTTGTAGAAAGAGCACGATTAGGCAACTGATTTTATAAAAAGTAATAAGCTTTAATCCACTGCGACCGAAATTGGTCATAATGACATGAAAATAGAGTGATTAACTGTGCGAAGAGAGCTATTTTTCCTATTCGGAAAAATGATTGATTCCTATTGCCAGGGTATACCTCAGCGACTGTTTAAGACGTTCTTATCTTCGATGTTTATATTTTCCCGCATGAGTAATGAATTCTAGTACCTCTTAAACACTATAGTTAGGTTATGTTACGATTTTTTTGATTGACTTAGTTACGATGATCCCTTATCTTTGCTACGAAAACCTCTCATGAAGAACTTCAAATTATATAACTTATCGTCGGTGATCGACGGACAGAACGGACTGTGTTCTATTAAAATATTCCTAATTCGACACCTTTGGCGTATTAGTCCAAGCGGTTGATGACGGATTTGCTTACGATCGATGGTTAATTGCTTTGTCGGCGGTTCAACCCAGAAGGAAGAAGATGTCTATTCTTCTTCTTCTCTATACGTCTATTCGAATTCGGATTGGTATTCCACAACGGTATAATGATCGAATTCGATGCAAGTTAACTGAAATTGATACTCCCATTGTATTCCGCCCTTACATGTAGCAAACAACAACCCTATGACACTCACAAGAAAATAACGCACTGTTTACCGTAAAAAAAAAATTAGTGGAAAGTGAAATATACTTATGCTACGTTAAATACAACTGCGTGCAGAAGCAAAAGAAATCCAGCGACTTCCGTTTTCACAAGTTTCAGAAACGTCTTTGTTCGTCTTAAGATAAAAGATAGTAGAAATTGTGGAAAATTTGAC
>KK499922.1:104130-111630 GCA_000688715.1 Glossina pallidipes | reverse complement strand
GTGTTACATATATTTGTCCAAACTGAATATATGCAATATCACCAGCTGTGCAGAACGTAATGAATACGATCGATATTGTTCTAGCAGTGCAGACGGAGGCTAGTCGACCAACTCGTTTGAATGAACGAGAGTGAAAGTAATAGATTTTAATTTAGTTTAAAGATCGAGCTTTTAACAGATGGACCGACACAAGATATTGCGCAAATCATTTTCAGTATTCCCACTAATCAAGAAGATATAACCTTTACAGCTATCTTCTTAGGAAAAATCTCTTTTACCGACCAGCAAACGATTAATGAATCTTATATAAAAGCTGTAGAGAATCCTGTTGCTTTGAACACAAAATGCTTCTTCTTGAATTCTATATTAAAATAAGTAAAAAGGTTGTAGGGAGGTAGGGCCCATCATTAAATATTCCACTTCGCTTAATGCAGTCGCTTATTTAATGGCATTTTGAGGTATTGCGTTATATGGAAAGTAGTCGAATAAGTGGTTCAATCGGAATTACTTTGAATAGTGTCCGTCCTTGGTACCAAATTTTTTCACAATATCTCAAAACTTGCGACTCATAGGGCAGAAAAAACCAAGTTGAACAAACGGACAAAGGGACAGCAACCTTAAACTGATTCAGAAACTGAATCTGAACATATCGGTATAGCAAAAAATAGCTCTATGTCAAGTCTTTCCGGATATTGTACACACACACACACTGTATAGCAAATGCTGTAGGGTATAGAAATTAACAAAATATTTCTTAATTATAAGAAAATTATTATTTTAATATAAATGTCCTTAGGCAGGTAGGTTACAATGTAAATATATAAATATTAAAATAAGAAAAATAAGTTCCACTCGGCATTCATGATGTCGGCAAGATAGATAAGTCAATATAAGATAAGACCTAAGGCCATTTCGATATATTATTCAAATTAAATATCAAATTAGATTAAACTTTTATTTATGCTTTGATTGTAACTTGTAAATGTCCTTTCAATCTGCTCCTTTAAAGATAAAAACCTCATATCATAATATTGATCGACTGATTGACTTTGCATTCACTGGCAGTTGAGTCGAGTTAAAATCAAACTATGATTCAAAGTAAATACATGTGTATGAATACTCAATGGGCTTTTCATATCACTTTTCTTTATGCTCTATTTCGATAATAGAATAGAAATACAAACAACAACAACAACAACAACAACAACAACAACAATAATATCAACATAGTTTTTGCATTTACATTTCGTAAATAATGACAAAAACGAAAATTAAAACTTGCGTCTACTGATGTCGTGCAATTGACTTCGATACAAACATAAACATAACTTGTAAGCGAATCTAGTCTTTACATCTGATAGGATGATAAAGAGAGATGGAGAAAGAACTAACAGGATAGAGACAGAGGCAGAGAGAGAGAGAGAGAGAGAGAGAGAGAACCTGTTTTGCTTGTTAGATAAATTTGCATTATCCATGAAATCTTTATGATGTTGGTGGGTTATCTCTGTCTTCTTTTTATACCCATCACCAAAGGATGTGTGGTGTATTCATTTTGTCAAAGCGTTTGCAACTCCCCAAAATGAAGCTTCAGACATCCCACAAAGTATATATATTCTTGATCAATTTGAAATTCTAAATCGATCGATAAGCATGTCCACCTGTCCTTGCGTCCGTCTGTCCGTACGTCCGTCTGTTGTAAACATTCTCCTGGTCGCAAAAATTAAGTTATCGACTTCAAATTTAGCAGAAATATTTAAAGTTTTTATACGAAGGTTCATCACGCCTACTCAATATTAGAGTGCATCAAAATTTAATTTTTTTTCAATACTTTTCGAAACAAGCTTCAAAGACCCCATAAAGTATATAAACTCTTGGCCAGTTTCAAAATTGAAATGTACCTAAATATGACCATCTGTTTGTCTGTCCATCTGTCTGTCTACGCAGCTGTGTAGTATCTGTGGTAGCGATTTGGAAGTCACTCAAACTTTTCCAAGGATACATTTATGCGACAAATATTTTTATTATGTAAATAGAAAAAATCAGCCGCATCCACTCCATATTATATAGAATATGAAAATTTAGTCTTTTTTAGGATAACAACGATGATGGGTATAAAAGATTCGATCACGATCGAATATAATTTTCTTATTTGTTTTTGTTATACACTTTTGATAGTAATTTCGTTTGCAGACAAATTTCTGAAAATTAAACCCTAAGATGTATGTGTATCACGTAATACAAAGAGTCTTACGATGCAAACAATCTGTTTTTTGTTTTGTAAAACTTCACGTGTGTAGTGAAAAGCGGATGTGACAGCTTAGAGACCAGTGTCATATTTACCTGATTTGTAGTCTTCTAAAGTGTGACATAAAAGGTATTAAAGCCTTATATGCACTAACAATAGACGCAATTATCTAAATTTAATTAAAAAAAAACATAAGTAAGAAAATTATACAGACTCTTAGATACTCTACACGCCTAATACAGTTATTCACTCGTTTGGCTAGTAAAACATCAAAAGTTTTCCATTGATTTCATGCAAAGGCATACTTTTCATGATCCGGTTGAATGCAAAAAATAGACCTACGTAGTCCAACTCCGGTCAGGTTGATTTCTATTTACTATTTTGAATTCATTTTCGCTATGAAATATTCAAAATTTTACTTTTTTATTGTATAAGGATTCTCTTCTTGTAGGAACTGTTACAGGAGAGAGGGTCTTAAAAATTTGCCACAGTAGGTCCAAAGTTTTCACATCTGTTTCTTAATACTTAATCACGGTTGTCGAAAAATTTGGAAAATTTGCCACATTTTGAAAAGCCCTTATATAGGAATTGGTCGAAAAAGTGGACCGATCTAAGCCATTTTCAACAGAACGCGTTCTTGACACAAACCACGTCAGTGTACCCAACTCCATGAAAATATCTCACAATTTGTGGCCTGTTGCTTGAAAACAAAATTACACGGACAGACAGACAGGCGGATAGACAAGCGTAGAATCATTTTTTGAATCGATCGGCGCAAGAGGAATCTATCTTAAGTCCTTCTGCGCGTTACGTGCGTCCCTACAAACTTAACATATTCTACACCATAAGCGTAAGGTGTAATAATAAAGAGATGTCTTGATATTGGGATTTTACATATAGGACTATTTCCGACTGATCTTCGAACTCCAAGTATATATAAAAACGTTTTCTGTACTGTTTGAACACAAAACAGAGTGGTGGCGTCCTTTCTCCAGGCGTCCTTTTTTTCCATTTGGTATCCCTCTTGCCGTATGGCCGCATGGCATAATTCTGTACTTAGAATAACAAAGCAATAATTTTCTGGAAATAGAAGATTTTCGTCTACTGAGCTTTGTCGAATTTCATTTGACGAATGCAGAGAACTGCGATGAATGCAAAGTCCTCATTTAAGGACTTTAATGTTTGACCATAACCTTATTTACTTACTAAAGAAATAGATTGTCTCCTTTTCTGTGACGATGACGGGCACTCGACGTAATTCCATTTTAAGGTTATTGAGATTAATCGCAGTACAGAAAGTAGCTGCAAGTTTCTTTGACAACCACAAAGTTCGAACGTAACGGTATTCGACGATTGTAGTGATGGCGCATAATCAGCTAGAGAAATACAGAACAAAGATCGAACCTAACCCAGCACAACCCCACAACCATCTAGCCTTCTTTGCGACAACTATACCAGTCGAATATTGTTCCAGTTCACGATTACAGAGTTTAACAGTAACTTTATTTAATGACTAATGAAAGGGGCCATCATCTGATTTGACGAATATAGACAACGTCTGTCAGCTTCTTTGACGACTACAAAGAACGAAAGTAAATTCATTCAATGGTCTTAGGGATCGACCATAACCTTATTTACGACATAGAGAAAACGGGTACAACCTTTTCTATGGCAACTACAAAAGTCGACCCTAAGTCAATTTCATGCTTAGAAAGATTAATTGTAGCCTTCTTTGATGAGCACCGACTCAGGCCCTAATCTTATTTGATGCACACAAAGAGAGCGAATCTGAGTCTCTTTGACGACCACACAGAGATCAAGCGTTATCTCCTTAGGTAGCTACTTGCATGGATTGAAAGTATTTTCATTTTTTCATTAAAGTGATCGGTAATAAGTTCACTTAAGGATTACGTGAAATTCGTCATGACTTCTTTGAATGACTACAGGGATACAGATTGTAGCTATCGACTCTTACCTATAAGGTGTACACACCTTGTGTATCATATATTTCAAGGCTACAGAAATCGGTCTCACTTATAATTTTGTATATGTATACCACAGAGATCGAGGTTTGTCTTCTTAGGTGGCTTAGTGATTGAAAGTACTTTCATTTTTTCATCAAAGTGATCGGTAATAAGTTCGCTTAAGGATTACGAGAAATTCGTCATGACTTCATTGCACGACTACAGGGATGTAGAGACGATTATAAGAATCGGCTCTTACCTACAACGTGTAATCACTTTGCATATCATATCATTTCATGACTACAGAAAACGGTCTAACTTGCAATCATATTTGACAAGTACAGAGAGAGCGGGCCTGCATTTCTTTGACGACCACAGAGATCGAGGTTTGTCTCCTTAGGTGGCTACTTGCATGGATTGAAAGTATTTTCATTTTTTCGCCAAAGTGATCGGTAATAAGTCCACTTGACGCTCACGAGAAATTGGCTATGACTTTATTGAATGAGTACAGGGGTACAGAGATGATTATACCAATCGGTTCTTACCTATAACGTGTAAAGACCTTGTTTATCATATCATTTCATGGCTACAGAAAACGGTCTAACTTCATATGTGACGAATGCTCGAGCATAAGGTTAATAATACATTTTTCCATCAAGTTTCTTAAGACGTTAATGAAAACTTGTTTAATATACGCTAATGCATATTTGATTCGAATATTTTTTATTTATTTTTTTTTTAAATACATTATTGTATGCATAATTTGTTTTGTACAAATCCAACAAATATTATTTATTTAATTTTAAAATTTACGATCAAAAATGTTAAATGGATGCTTACCCGGCTTAGGAGGGAGCATATTTTATAAAATATGAAATCTTTGCCATTTAATAAATTTCTATGTATTTGTTGGCAAAAGTATACATATATATATATATATATATATATTATGTGAATAAAATTTTAAATAATCGCACATAAGCTGATGAAAATCCGGGTATATTAAAAATTCTATTTCACACATCTACACATAAGAATCCATACAGATAGATGTATACATAGAATAGCAGACAAATTTTTAAGCTTGAAAATAAGAAAAAACAAAAAAAAAAGAAAAGAAAAGGAAAGGAAAATGAAATCCTTGACTATGTTCTGCTTTTTATTCTTTTTTTTTTTACTTTATTCGGGTTTTTTCTTTCTAAACACAGTAACCATGTGTTAGTTATTGCCGGGGGTTGAATTATTGAAGAAAAATTTGCTTCTTTTCTTTTTTAGCTTTTTTTTTCAATATCTTACAGCATAAAAGAAAAGAATAGAAAAAAAAAAAAAGGAAAATAATCTTATGAAAAAAGAAAATGTAAAGTAAGATTTTGAAGGCAGAGAAAAAAACAATCATACCGAAGAATATTAAAAGATCGATTTTTATGTCATTGACAAAAGGTGACAATAACTGTGCATACGTTTTGAGGTGCACACACTCAATAGGTATTTTCGATAAATGTTAACCGTGTACATACACACAAACGCTTACATATATGTGTATATATATATACGCGCATGCACGCGTAAATGTGAATAATTTTAGAGGATAAAAGATTCTTTTTTTTAAGGTGAAGATAAACAGTTTTAATACCCATCCAAAGGATGAGAGGTATACTCATTTTGTCAAGATGTTTGCAACGCTCAAAAGAAAGTTTCAGACATCCCGCAAAGTATATACATTCTTGATTAGCGTCAAATTCTAAATTGATTTAAGCACGTCCGTCTGTCCGTCTGCCCGTTTGTGTTGCTTGTCTCCTGGCCAAAAAACATTAAGCTATCGACTTCAAATTTCGCAGAAACATTGGAAGTTCGTGCACGTTGATTGGTACTGAAAATCGGCCGAATCGATGAAAGGACACGCCCGCAGCACCGCTTTGTTTTTCAAAAGAAATGAAAAATTGGCTTTTTACTCGTCACTCAAAGACCATAGCAAATAAATGTACAAAAATTTGAATGCATATTCTATGGGCGACGCTGCAGAGTTTGTGCACAAAAATGGAAAAAATAAACCACGCCTACCCAATATTATAATGGATCGAAATGGAACTATTTTCTCAATACCGCTATAATGCACAGAAACAAGCTTCAAAGACCCCACAAAGTACACAAATACTTGGCCAATTTTAAATTTTGAAAGTATCTAAACATGTCCGTCTGTTCGTGTGTCCATCTGTCTGTTTGCGCAACTTTATTGTGTTTGTGGTAAGCGTTCCCTCTTAGCGAAAATGAAAATAACGCCTACAAATTTACAAAAGAATGTGGAATTAACCCAAAATTTTCGAACGACACGCCTACAAAGCGCACGTGCTCCTCTATGACAAAAACTTTTATTTTGAAAACAGAAGAAATCAACTGCGCCCGCTCCATATTGCAGAGCATGAGAATTTTGTTCTTCCACTTGTTTTGCCTTTTTTTGCGGTAAACGGTGATGGGTATAAAAGATTCGGTCCCGACCGAATTTAATTTTCTTACTTGGCTTTTTTTTTCTACTTTTGTACTGACACTAAGCTACACTGAAACATTTTGCTCGTAAAAGCACGTACGTTAAGTCAAGTCTTGAGGTGTTGAGGAGAAAAGGGGAGGTAAATAAGGTGTTCAATACCGTTACACCTTCAGTTTTACTTATGTGTGTATACTGCATCTATGCACATACATATCTATTTTGTTGACATCCTGTAAATTATCTCTACTATTGTTGTTGTTATTGTTGCTGTTATTTTCTGCTCACTGATGACAGCCTGCATAAATTTTCATACATACATATATATATATGTATTGTATTTTTTTTTTTTTTTTTTTTTTTTTTTGCTTTCTTTTCCTAAGTACAAGGACGACCTTTTCTTTGTTCTTTTCTTTCTAGTTATTGATAGAAATTTACGCCAATGTTTTTAAGTACTATGCTGCTGATGTTGATGATGACACTTGCTGTTGTCACGGCTGTTCTTGTTTTCTTTTCCTTTTTTTTTTTTTTTTGTTAATAACATTAAATGACGACTGCATTATGAAAATATTGAATGACAGACTGAATGAAATCAAGATTAGAATGAGATAAATGGCGAAATATTTGATGCGGTGGCTTTCTATTGTTGCTTGGCGTGGAAACAAAAGATGTGTGGGTATAAATAGAAAAATTAAAAAAAAAAAAAACAAAACTTATATTTGAATAAATTTTAAGGCAACATGTCGCTCTCTAGTGACTAAAGCCAAGTTGCCTTTGTATGACATTTTGGCATAATAAACATTCGACAA
>KK499922.1:86534-103994 GCA_000688715.1 Glossina pallidipes | reverse complement strand
GAGGCTGATTTTCACTCGCACACGTGTCAAATACGAGAAGTAACGTAAATAATGAATTTTCTAATTCCAATATTTTCATTGACCAAAAGATTAAGAGGCGGCACTATAAAATCGGTGAACCCGAGTTCAATCCTCAGTGCCTTATTTTACTGGCGATTGCTGTATGGTCGTAGCTCGAGAGAAGATATAAAACTCGCCAATCCCGGCTCATATGCCATCCTCTCTCCATTCCTTTCTCTCCCTCAATACAAATAAGGTCGATAAATTAGTCTGATCCGAATCATTTTGAACATCGTTCGTTCTTGGATCAAAACATGGCGTTGTACCAAATTTCATTAAAATATCTTGAAAATTCCGATCTATAGGTTCAAGATAAGAGAAAACAACAGAGATGAGACAGACGGTTAGAAAAGCTTAGTTAGATTCAGAAAATGATTCTATATCTAATCGGATTGTCTCAATCTATCTCAAGTCCTTGTGGATGTTACGTATACCCGCAGAAAATTAACATACCATTACACCACAAATATAGAAACGGTGTCAAGAAAGGATTTAAGTTGAGACAGACGGTTAGAAAAACTTAGTTGGTTTCAGAAAATGATTTTCAATCGATAATCGGTTGTCGATAATTGGTGGATCTATCTCATGTCCTTCTGGATGTTACATATATCCGGACACACTTAACATATCATGGCACCACAAATACAAAAACCGGGTCAAGAAGCCGTAAGGGTTTAATTTGAGGAGATGGCTTTATTATGCCAGGGTAAGCTCATTGTCCCCAGTCTTCACTCCGCTCGCGCGAAGTTGCATGAGTGAAAGTTGTAAGCTTTTTTAAATGTTATGGAACCTAACGTCGATCATTTTTTTTCTAACCTAACATTTCTATCAACATTTCATTTCTAACTCTTTTCGTATTTCATTTCTATTTCAGTTTCTTTATCATTTGAATTCACTCACAAGGCTGCTTACACTGCTGAAAACTCAATGCCAATGCCCAGATACGCGGCTCTTACAATTGGAAGACTTCTCGTTATTATTCACTAATCACAATCCATAATACAAAAAGTTTACACGATTCTAAATCGGGTTTGACTGCTTGGGTTAAATTTCCCATCCGGATTTTTGCCAGATTTCCCAGTAACTTGACTTCTTAGCTGATCAGTCACCAAAAAAGAAAAAGGCAAAGAAAAAAATCCCAGATAGACAGTGCGAATAGATTAGGTCAACTGGTACGATTTCGAACGTGGTCTGCCATCCGCTTATCGACTAGTCTTATGACAAATTTGCTAGATAGCATTTGCTTATTACAGTGTTACAAACTAAGTATGAGACTAAAGCCAATTTATCACTTTCATCTTCACCCATCCGCTTGAGAGGGCGAGTAGGCAAAGGAGCTTCGACTAACAGCTCAATGATTGCGGATTCAAATCTTAAATGCAGTAGAGTTTTCAGTATAGCCGTTAGCCTTAGATGCTAGTGCTTGAAGACCTTAGTCTTAGAATTTATTCTCTATCCTCACAAAGTTAAGCGAAAACTGAAAGTAGCAGTCACATGCACTTAATTTAATGATAAACGCTTATGTGCTTCTGAAAAGTAAAAAACGCTGCTTAGGCTTTCAATAAGATATGCGCCATATACGAGTAGGCGACATAAGCGAAAATATATATCAAAAATTCTTTGCAAAGTTCAAAATGTCCTCATTTTTCGCAGTCAGTGATGCATTCTTTTCGTTCAAATCAAAACTAAGATAGGGTACAATCACTTGCAGTGATCGCAGAGATTGGATATAAACTCAATTTGATTTTTACATAGATTCAATTGTTATTTTATTTGAAAATTTCGAATATGCTTCGCATGTGCTTACGACTTCTAAGATAGAAAAACCATTTGTCGACTTACCTGCTTATTCGAAAGCTGCCCGGTTATAGTCTCTCAATCCTGAAAGTTAAAAAAATGAAAACAATGTTTATAGTTTGAAAAATTAAGAAAAAAAAAAAATCAAAATATTTTTAAATTATTCCGCTATGTACACGTAATAGAAATTCTGCGTAAAAATACTTTCACTCTGCACTCACTTCTGCAGAAAGCACTTTTATTTCGTACTTTCATTAGCACCTAAGAAAAAATGCAAAGATTCATATTCAAAACCCTTCCGAGTTTTCATAATTTGTCGAGAATGAGGTTATGTTCGACTTCTGTAGTCGCCAAATGCGGTTATGTTAAAGCTCTATAGTCGTAGTAAAAGAGGTTATATCTTATATCTGCAGTGGTTACAGAAATAAGGCTGTGTCCACCTTAATTGTTGCATGTGTTTATCTCTCTCTATTTCTTTTTCTTTTTCTTTCTCTCTCTCTCTCCCTCTCTCTCTCTCTCTCTCTCTCTCTCTCTCTCTCTCTCTCTCTCTCTCCCCCTCTCTCTCTGTCTCTCTGTAGAGATAAACACATGCAACAATACATCTCTGTAGGGTTAATAAATGAGGTTATGTATGATTTCTGTAATGGTCAAATGTGATTACCTCAAGCCTCTGTAGTCGAAGCAGAAGAACTTATACCTTATCTCTATTATGTAATTCAATTGAGTTTCTATCTTTGTAATCATTGAAAGATTTTATCTTTGATCTCTGTGGTCGTCAAATAGAATTGCATCAAATCTGCATTGTCTCTATAAATGAGGTTATGTATGATTTCTGTAATATTCACACCGTTGTCCTAAAATAGGTTATGTTGTTATACAATTGAGCTTATGTCCTATCTTCATAGTCATCGAATGAATTTGTGTGCGATCTCTGCAAATAAGCTTGTGTTAGATTTACACAATATTAATAAATGAGGTTATGTATGATTTCTATAATGATCAAATGTGACTAAGTCACATTGTTGTCCTAAAGGAGTTTATGCCGTTATTTAGCTGAACTTATGTCCTCTCTTTGTAGTCATCGAATAAATATATGCTTGATTTCTGCAGCCATCGAACAAGATTGTCTTTGAAAAGGAGGTTATGTATGATTTCTATAGCTGTCCAATGAGCTTATATAAAACACAAATGAAGTTATGTCGAAATTATGTAAATCGACAAACGTCGATCGAAATCGATTAAAGAGTTCAGATTTTAACACCTAACCAATCAGAGTTGAGGTAACGTCGGCAGCTTGTTTCTGCCCTTGAAAACAATTCAATAAATTTCTCGCGTGAAATGTTCCGAATGTTCCGAATGCTCGACGTTTGCAATATTGATACGATTGTTTGTAGAAGCAATCAGCTGCAGACGGACAGACAGACAGACAGCACGTTGACTATCAAAATTTCTAAATTGAAATTTTGTAAACCACTTCCGTCCTATACAATCTCTTATGACGGCAACTGCGTACACGTCACTTATGTTTTCATAAATTTGGGATAAGTTTGTATAGCTTCCGGAATAAAAACCGGAAAAATCATAATTTTTAGATTTCACTTAAAGCACGAGTCTCGGTAGAGTTGCCAAATTACTCTAAAAGGTGCATAACCAACCAAAAAAAAAAACTCCGCAAAACATTTATCGAGATATTCGCAATGAGATTAAGTACGAGTGTAACAGTTTTTATTTGCTTAATGACTTTCAAAGCACCTTCGTATGGGGTGCAATCAGTTCCCGATCAACTTTTGCTCTTAAAAAATATATTTTTAAATTCTATTTGAAACTTTAATAATATCTTCACCGATAAGAACGTATTGAAGGCATGAAGGGTCAAACGCGTATAGAGAATTTCCATCCCTTATCTATGTCTATGTATTCCAATATATACCAAACTCAATATAAGCGCCCTTCGTTTCTTTTCCTTTTTGGATAAAAACAAAAACAAAAACAAAAACAAAAAAAATCAATTAGGATTATGCTCGACAAGAGTGTATTCCATCAAATTTGAAAAGTTTCGCCGCTATTTGAGTGTGTGTGCGTGTATGCGTTCAAAGCAAATGTCTACTGGCCATACTAAGCATCAAAGTTGCTTGCTATGAGGGCGTCCGGGTTGAAAGTAAAAAGTGTGTGGAAAAATTCCAACCAAAGATTCTTCGAATAAAGCCAACAAGAGAGCTTATGAGATATAAAAATTGATTAATATTTTCCTTTAAATAGAGTTTTTCTTCGAAACGCTTATAATTTTAATTATCGTTTTTTGTGGTTTCGGCTCTTCTTCTTCGCTCTTTTTTTTTGGCTTAGCAATAAGTTTGAACATTCTACCACATATTTGTATATATATATAGATATATATATATATATATATATATATATATATTCCTTGCACATCAATTCAAGCGCATATAAAAAAAAGGAAATATTTAATCTTTTAAGTAAGTTCTCTGATCTAAATTTAATTATAAGCAAAGAGAATTTGAAAATTTTTAAATATCTAATTATAGGTGGGAAGTAGGCTACCGCGTCTTTGCGTTTATTATTTTGTGATTCCGTAAGTCAAGTTTACTTAAGTCACTCAAGTTTGTGAAAAAGTCCCAAGTAAGCCTTTTTGAGGTTATGTTCGGCCTTAATGTTAAGCTTTCTTCTGATTCTTTGGTTGAGATCTCAATCTGATTTTAATATTGCATTAATGTGGGGATATTATGGGCGGACCTAATCATCGTGTTCTTTGATTCTCAACGTTCCCTTTATCTTCAATTCTAATAGTGAGGTTATGTTCCCATATAAGTTCATTTATAATTCCAGTCCTACATGTATCTTAACGGTTATAGATAATTTCAAGTATGACCTTATTTCTGATTGTAAGCCGGGATTACGTAGAATTTCAGTTAGTATGTCTCGTTGAAATTATGTTCGACTTGAACGTATGACTTAAATTCTGAATTTATAGCTGGCTTCAATTTTAATCTCATGGCCAGATCTGAGTTCAATATGATGTAAAGTTTCAACTCCTAGTTTATTTTCAATCCGAACGTTGAGATTATGCTCTATTTCGCGGATGGACTCATATAAAATTAAATGTTCGCTATATCGTCTTCATACCTTGGCATTTGGGATGTAAAAAAGCAAAGAAACATGAAAGAGATTGGATCTGATTCCAAAGTTCTTGTGGAGTATATCCCGGTGCTGAACTTATGTTTAATCTCAACGTTGAGATTATTTCCTGTCTCGAAAACAGGATTATGTTTCCCGCATGGCCTAGTAGGTAAGAAGGATGACTGTCGAGACGGTATACCAGAATTCATATTCTCTCTCGTACTAAAAGTAGCCATAACGATTTAGGTAACAAAATTTTCAACTTGGTTCACCTAAATGAATTAAGGTACAATTGGCTTTAAAGTGTCAACGCTACAGCATTTACGTATGCGAATGTATTATTTACGATAAGTGTGTGGCCGCATCTGTGTAGTGAGTACTCAGTCGATAAAGGCATAACAGGGTTGATGGGCTGTACTTCTGAAACCGCGGTTACATCCTGGCAGTCTGTTCCCATTTCTTTCACTTCCGATCATGGACATGTCTATGCACCTATGGGTGCCGTACCTACAGCGACCGGTCACACAAAAAAAATCTCCCAATGTTAATGTTGTTTTGAGTCCCTATCTTAATATTTTATTTACGTCTGATCTTAATGTGTTAGTTATTTCAGTTCTCAGCTCCAGAGTTGTGTCCGATTTTATTTAAGTAGAGATTCTATTGACGAAACCATCCGATGTTGGCAATATGTCCGACTTCAAAGGTATACCTGAAATTGCTTAATAACTAAACCAAACTAAAACGAAGTGAACTTGAAAGACAGACAGACCTATCGCATCGGTGCAAAGGAATACATCCATTTTGATATTGAAAAGAGCGAAAGTGAACGCACTATAGAGAGTATACATATTCTTCAATAGCACGTCTAATATTTTATGACTGACTGTTGGGTTTTTCGCAAAGTAATTTTTCACTTACCTATGGGATGTTTGTCTACACGCTTTAGTTAAAGATTCAATTTTCCGTTAAATGAAAGATTTGCAAGTCGACATAAAAAGCGCCTCCAAAAATATGTGTGTTTATGTGAATTCCGATGAACGAAAATGATATCGTCAGAGGCGACTTTATGAACCGAATATATTTTTAATTTACGGAAAAACGCACAAAATTTATATTAAAACATAAGATGGCTAAAGCTTGTTTTAATAGATGCATTGGCGCAGGATAACTTAATCCTCCGGTGAATTGCATAATGTGCATAAATAATTTTTTTTTTAGCACGATTTAAAGATAATGAACAGAATTTACTAAGCCAAGCAAACATTAGAAGAAATATAAATTGTTTTATGTTTCGGGTAATTTTGCTTGAAATGCTTTGCACAAAATGCCTGCAAGTCAAGCATAGTATAGAATAAAACCGCATGCAAACATATTTAACACAATTGCATTATAAAACTGAATTATTCAGGAATACGTAGACAAGAACAAGAACAAGAACAAGAACAACAAGAAGAAGAAGAAGAACCAAATACATTACAACAATGTTTACGTAACAAACAAAATACATACAGATGTACATACATAGAAAATATGCATAGCATACCGAAGAAGTACAGATGTACATCTGTAAATGTTATGTGGTCATATAAAGCAGCAGCACCAACAGCAGCAGCAGCACAGTATTTGCAAAAAAAAAAATTTTAAAATAATTCTTTAAGGATAATTTTCTTACAAACAAACAAAGTTTCTGTAAATAAATGCGAATAAATAAAAATAAATGTCTTTATGTGTTTGTGTGGAAATAAAATTCTACCTTTTTACCGATTTATTGCGTCTACGTATAATTGCGTAGATAATTGTGGATAGTTGTCATCTACAGTTACTGTTAGTTAGCTTTACCTCTAGCCATTTATGAAAGATTATCCAGAGTCGTTGAAAAACTACGAGATATAATTTCAGCAGATTCGTGACATATACCTTAGCTTAGATCGGTTACGACCATCACTTGCAGTGACCATAGAGATCGAACACACAACTCGATTAGATATTTTGTCTGACATAGCGTGCAAAATGTGATTTTAGTTGAAAGCTTGGAATATCTTGGAAGTCAGCGACTTTTACAGTTAGAAATGATAAGGAAATGGGAAATGGGAGTACGCATAACGGTGGCCTTGACGTTCCTCTGTGTAGTTTTCCCTTAGTATTATCGATTTGTTCCCTGTACGCCGACACTAATCATGGAGCGCTCTAGATTCTTCTTCTTCTTCTTCCAAATTCATTATTTTTGTTGTTAACATGAACAATTGTGCTGCTGAGGCCCTTTAAACAGATCTAGTTGGATTTTGAAGAACACGCAAATTTGAGACTCTAATGCGGCCAAACTAAAAAATCTCACCTATATTACCTTATATCACGTGAATCTAAGCAAGAAGAAGTACTAGAAGAAAAATGGCGTCGAACCCCCAAAAAAATGAAACAAAGTCAATAATAAATTATTATTATTATTATTATTATTATTATTATTATTATTATTATTATATAAATTTAGCAAGAGAACAAATTCTAATACTAAAGTCTTAAAGCGCTAGCATCTAAGGCTTTCGGCTTTATTTTTATTAATATTATTATTATTATTATTATTATTATTGTCATTAAAAACTCTACCACACTTGAGATTTGAACCCACGACCATTGAATTGCTAGTCGAGACTCTTGTCTACTCGGCCACTCAGGCGGATAATAATAAATTACGAGATCACATTTCTTTCGTTTCTTTCAAAAAATTTTATGTAGTTCCGTGATTACCGTTTTCACGAAGTAAACTCTACCCCTCTCTTACTCAGTCAATATTTCGTTTTTTTCGTATGTTATATGTTGTTTGATACATACGTAAATATAAAATAAAAGCAAACCAAATTTCAAAAAATTTGTTAAAAATAGTTTCCGAGAGAAAAGTTTAAATTTTTTTTGCTCATTCGACAGACCTTTGTATAAACATTCACCTGATATAGGTGAGTATAGGTGACGTTTTCTAATTTGACCGCATTAGAGTCTCAAAGATGCGTGTTCTTCCATAGCCATTTTTCGCTAACATATCAAATTTCAAAATCCAATTAGATTTTAATTGGAATTATTTTATATTGGAAAGTGTGTTTTTGAGTTAAATTCGAATTTGTCTTCGCACCCATTCCCAGTTGCCCGTTTTGGTTTCAACAATTTAAATGTGACGACACGGACTGACTTTGGCCACTTGCTGCAGGAGTTGTCACTGACACACTGTTGCAACTCGAAAGGGAAATTTTGCCAAACCCAGCGCACCTATCCAGACATGGTGCCTTCTGAATATCACTTGTTCGGATCGATGCAACGTGACATGGCATGGCTGCCACGCAGCTCTCCAAAGTGGAAGAAATGCAAAAATGGATCGATAACTGGATCGCTGCCAAACCACTATAAGTTCTTTCGACACGATATCGTCATGTTGCAAGCAATATAGTAAAATTTTATAGAAAGTGATCGAAACTATTTTGGTTAATATACGTTTTACCAAATTTTTCTCAATAAATGCCTTTTTCAAGTGAAAAAATGACCAAAATTAATGCAAGAACCTATTATGGAAATCACTTGTCATCTTATCTGCTTTGTCGAAACTTGCCCAGCTATACTTAACTTAATTATTTTTGTTTTGAACACGAAAGAGGAAAATATGCAGTTAAAAGGCGTTTTTTTTTTTTGTTTTTATTTCTTATTTACTAATGAGCTATGAGGCAGGCAGAGGATACCTTTGGCGAAGGATGGCGTTCTTTGTGCAAGGTGGATGGGAAAGCATCAAATGCTGTGCGGGTGTTTAGTGTGAGAAATGAAGTCTCTAAAATCTACCTTTGCTTGCCATACAGAACATGTCGCTCGACAAATTCGCTATGTTTTCAGGGGGGGCACTTGCCCTTTTGACACTTGGAGAGAATATCCCAAGCGAAAATATGTATTTTTTTCTAGCTAAGAAAACATCATAAATTGTGCGAAAGTGTGAGTACGGAACTTCATTCAATCTATGCTCTTTTCTACATCCTTGTGGGATGATCGTTTAGATGTAACTGCGTTATTTACGCGCCTACATAAACGCTCCTCAATTCATTGTTCCTTTAATGTTTCAACGGCAAACGCTCCAATGATTTTGTCGTAGGTTCATAGAGAGCATAGGCTCCAACTTCGCGCACGTAATCTTTGCTGTCATATGGTCTTACTATTTTTAACAGAAACGCGGGCTTTGCTTCTTCTTTCACAATCACATCACAAATATTACAGAGAGGATTAGATTCATATTTACACCTGTATAGATGCGATCGATATGGTGTATCGGGAATCGGTTTTGAATTATCTTTGCAGAATTTCTTTTTCCTTGCGATGTTATACTAAGGCTTTGACAAACTTCGGCATGCATTTGTATGAAAACTCGGGGACATAACCCCGCCAACGATTAATCAACTTTTCGAATTTCGGCTTGAGGTTGAAGTTGTCGCCAAACCGAATCACTTTTTGAGTGAGTTGCTATTGATCGTTTAGCAATAGCAAAAAACAAGGCTTGAAGAAAAATCGTAAGGAAAGTGCGGACAGAGACCTTGTGCAATACCAAAAACCTAGAGTTTACTTGCAGTTGGTTTCATTGACTTAGAACAGAATTGTTTGTAATGGGATACTATGGTACTTATCAAGAATCAACTCAAGTACTGCCCACAACTTGGCATATGAAAGCAACTGATCACTTAGAAGTGGACCGTATTGGCGGTTATTTTGTTGTTGTTGTACCTTAGATGATTTGTGGTATAAGTTACAGAATGTGTTGAGATAGGTAGGCCTTTTATTATACTCATCGATTCAGAATCACTTTTTGAATCGATTAAATTTTGTCTGTCCTTCTGTCCATCTGTTGGTCAGGTGCCTCGTGTTTCAGCTACAGGACACAATTTATTGGATATTTTAATGAAATTTGGTACACACATGTGTTTTGGCCCAAGGACGAATGCTGCTGAAAATGGTTCGTGTCGGATGACTTTTTCGATCCCTTCCAAAATAACGACTTATTTTGAAAAGTCTTTATAGGAATACTTGTAGGAAGGTGTATGTCATTTAACGGTGGGACGGAGTCCACTATAGTATTTCTATTTGTTTTTCCTATCCGAACAAAGTAAAACCACAAATCTTAATTAAAGTTCTTATATCCGGTATAGTTCGGAGCTTACACATTACGCTTATCATCTGAAAGAAAATTTGAAGCTTGAAGAAGACAGAAGCTCTTCATTTTGAGCATTCAGAAGAATTGTTTGAACCAAAGTTCTTGAAAGGTTGGCCGAAAGTCATTGAGAATGTAAAGGGAAAAAATTTGGGTTCTCATCGTTGCTTAATATTTTCGTTTTGAAAATATGCATAGACCCAATAAATACATAGTTCTTAACATGAACTTAATACATACGTTAAATACAACATTTATTTAAAAGACAAACACGCACATAAAACATTTATCTTTGGTTTCGGTTAAATGTCCATAACGCCGTCGTTGCCTATGTTCAGGGCGTTTAAGTGTTTGTTTATGCCTTTGTATGCAATGTTCATAAAACGGAAATATAATATATAATAAAATAACATCATCATCCTCTTTGTTATTGTAAATATCCTTAAAAGGATGCGTTTGAGTGTGTATGTGTCTGTGTGTTGGTGTGTGTGTGTGTATAAAAATAAATAAATGTTCATTTTATTCTTGGTTAGGACTTAAGAGAACGATTTAATTTCTTATTTTTGTTTATTTATTTAGTCATTTATTTATTTATTTTTTCTCAGAATTTCAAACCATTTTTGCACTCATTGTATTATTGTTCTACTGAAGGACAAATACATACACACACACACACACACTCACACACACACATACACAAGCGCGCGAGCACATTCAGCTATAAGACTTAAGCTTAACACGGAAACAAGGAAACAATGTCTTCAATAAATAGTCGTATTTATGCAGATGCATGTGCATGTGCATGTGCATATGTATTAGTAATAGCTAGAATGCGATTCTAACGGCTAGTTATACATCTTTATTTAAGCGCATAAAAAATAATATTTTATTCAGTTCTATATAATACTTACAAGTTGGCACCAAAAATATGCAGTAATCGCCCACGCAACACTATTTCAATGATTCTTTGTATAAATATATCTTAGGGCGTAAGAGTTGGATTAATATGGTATGCGAATTAAAATTTTATTAAAATTAATTACCATTTAATATGAGTTTTATAAATAGATTGACGATAGAGGTTGCAATGAGGTCAGATCTATATCTCTGTGTGTTAACGTCTGCACCTGGCATGAGCCTTAATCAGACGGGTCGCCTACAACCATTGGCAATCAATTTAGTTGATTGAGGACCCCTCAGGGAAAGAGACAATCCCTATTGAAGGGGGCCTCGCTACTCTGAGATCCCGCAATAGAAAATGGGTGTGGGGCAAATTCTCGTTTAGTGGTTTACGTCGAGGCCTATCTAAGCACCTCTTAGATAGCTCGCCGCGAAACTTTAGGGCAACCACAGTCACTACGAATACTCCCCGAAGAGCCGTGCCCAGCAGTCAGGCAAGAAGGCATTCGTCCGGCATTCCGATGAGTAGTGTGCATCTTCCTGCCGGAGCAATTCTACTTTGGGCAACCTGACCCCCATAGACAACCTTTAACTTCTTGACTTATCGTTATAGCAAGAACTTACACCAAGCTATACAGCTTTGGTTGATCTCACACTGTACGTATATAGCATTTGCCTTTCGACTATCCACACGTCCCGGAAGGCCGATCCTTCATTATCCTCTCTCAAGGAAAATAATGCTTCCAAGGTTGTCGTCGCACAGCACACACACCCAGCTGTGCAATGAGGTCAGAAAAAGAAAACAGGCTAACGAAAATCGTAAGCTACTCAGAGAGCTTATTTGTTATTACCAGTGGTGCTGTCGAGCCGGAACGCTCCGGAACTTCGTTCCGGTGCTTCCTTTTTGGCCGGGAACGCGTTCCGGAACTAAAAATGATTTCTGATAACGAGAATTTATAATACACATTAGAAGACGGGCGGAAATTGGGGGAAATCGCCCGCTCGTCGTCAAATTTGGGACATGAGACCGCACAGAGCGGCCGCCTACCCAGGATCGGCCCTGTCTATATAATTATATATACGCGTTCCGGTAAAAAAAAATTAGCCCAACACCACTGGTTGTTACGACCGATTTCTGTGGTCGACCAATGAAGTTACGTCAAATCTTTGTAATCATCACAAACGAGTTTACATCTAATATCTATAGTGGCTATATCTTTGCCATCGTTGAATATCGTGATTTCAAATCTCTGCAATATTGACAAACGGCAGATGTTTGATGTTTGTAGTTACTACATAAATAAGATTTGTTTGGTCACTATGATCGCTCAACGAGATTAAGACTGATCTGCGTAGTTCTTATACAAACGAGTTTATGTGCGACTTCTGTAGTCGGAGTTATGCAATACGAGTGAGGTTATTTCCGATCTCTGTAAGAGATAAATGAGGTTATGTATGATGTATACAATTATGTCACAAATGAGGTTATGTCCGATCTCTATAGGTACACAACAAGTGAAGTAAGTCTGATCTCTATAGTTATATCGCAAATGAGGTTATATATGATCTCTGTAAGAGGCATATAAGGTTATGTCTGAACTCTATAGCTATCTCACAAATAAAGTTATGTATGATCTCTGTAAAAGACAAATGAGGTTATGTCTGATGTATATAATTACATTACAAATGAGGTTATGTCTGATCTCTCAAGTTACATTACAAATGAGGTTATGTCTGATCTCTATAGTTGCATCGCAATGTTATGTATGATATAGATAATTATATCGCAAATGAGGTTATGTCGAATCTTTAAAGTTACATTCCAAATGAGGTATGTCTGATCTTTATAGTTACCTCGCAAATGAGTTATGTATGATCTCTGTAAAAGACAAATGAGGTTATGTCTGATGTATTTACATTACAAACAAGTTTAAATCTGATCTCTATAGTTACAGCGCAAATGAGCTTATGTATGATCTCTATAAGAGTCCGTTAGAGACGTTATATCTGGTCTCTGTAGTTATATTTCAAAAGAGGTTACGTCTGATTTTTGCAATTGTCGAGTAGACTTATGTCAAATCTTTAGACTTCTTGCAAATAAGATTAAGTCTGATCTATGTAGCTGTTAGAGACATGAGGTTATATCCGATTTTTGCAATTGTTATGAGTAGTTTTGTAGTAGGTACACCGATGAGGTTATGTTTAATTCTTGTAGCCGACGAGTGAGGTTATGTTCAATTTCTGTACTCATCACAGAGGAATTTAGCTCCGACTTATGCAGCCCGTACACAAATGAGTTTACAACTAACCTTTGCAATCGTCCAGTAAGCCCTCAATCTAACGTCACCACCAATATTATGTAGACAATTATGATCTCGGTAGTTGTAACCTAAATAAGATTATCACGGATCTCTGTAGCTGTCGAAAGAAGTTATCTTAAATTCCTGCAGTCCTTACAAACCAAGTTAACTCAGATCGCCGTAATTGTCAAACAAACGAGGTTATGTTCGATTTCTGTAATTGTCATAGCAATTCGGTGATAATCGATGCCAGTAGTTCTCTTGAAGTAAAATTGGGCCTTTTCTCTGTGGTAATTGCGTAAATGACATTCTGTACGATTTATGTAAAGGACGAGTGAGGTTATCTTAGGTTTTTGTGGCGGCCGTATGAGGTTTTCTTAAAACTGCGCATTCATCACAAACGAGATTATAACGGCTGATAGTGCAGAAATGCGACTACGTCCTATCTCTGTGATCGTCGAATGTCGATCGAACCCGATTGAAGCCTGCATTTTAGCAATGTAAAGCGCGGTGCGATTTGTACTACTTCGGTAACAAGCGACAAAAAAATTATTAAAAACGCAAATGCTTTTCAAATAATGATCTAAGAAAACGAGCATACCTCTGAGGTCTGCAGTTGTCACACAAAAAAAGTTCAGGCAATCGTTTAATGTCGACCGTACTTGAATTAAGTTTAATTGATTTGATTAAAGTACTAAGCGATTGGCAGTAAGAGAGACGAGAATTTTGCAATTTTGGCGAAATTATATTAAAAGCAAGCAAGCTTTGCCTTCTTTATGATTTTTTCTATTCTACTTTTTTTTTTTAATACTTTTTTTTTTTCGTACACGTTGTGGATAGAAATTTTATCTCACAAAATCATTGCATTTAAAGAGTAAAATCTCTACAAAGATTATTTCGGATAGCATGGCAAAGTCTATCTAATGTTAATGCGAGCATGTATGATGTCTTGAGTTTGACGATGTGCTAAGTCTCGGTTTATGCTTCGCAAATAAAATTTCAAATATGTTAAAAGATTTTCTGTTTATCTCTGCACTTTCTGAAAAACATACACGTTCCTAATCTCTAATGATTCCCACTTAAATATGTGCATTTTGAAAAGCTTGCACTTAAAGAAAAAAATATATCCAAGCAAAAGTAAATAAAATAAAATAAGAGCATGTTTTTAGACGCCATTCATTTTAATGTTTTTTTTTCTTTTTTTTTTTTTCTGTGTAATTGAACATCAGTGAGAACATATGTCGGATGATTAGAATCCTTACGGAGATTTAATAAATTTTTTTAAAGAGAGTCGCACGTTATTAAGAAAAATGTTTTATGTGGAATGTTGATGGATGCTCTTCGCAGTAGTAGAATATGTCACATGAATATGTGTGCGTCTTATACCAAATTAAAAGTGAGCTTTTTGTCATCCATTACTTTCAAAAAAAAATGTATCTTACTTTGTAACGTATATGAAGTCGAGATATTTCTTAAAAATAAACAAATGGGATACAGCTCACTATTGAATACCCTACATGACTTCGCTTCATATATTTATTTTATATAAAGATTATTCAAAATAAAGTCTGTGGTCCGATCTGGATCAATTTCAATAGCGATCGTCCTTGGGCCAAAACACGTCGATTTACCAGATTTCATTAAAATACTTCGAAAGTTTCGACCAGCATAAAAGCAAGACGGACTGATGGACAGACAAGCTCAGATTGTTTCAGAAAGTGTCGGTATATTAAAGGTTGATTTATCTCAAGTCCTTGCACAAACTTAGTATGCCTTTGCCCCGCAGGTAAAATGCATACTTTTGAAAAGGTGAAAAGCTCTTACCTCCTTCTTAAAAAACACTGCATACATAAGTCGAATGCAAAAGTGTTTTGGCAGGGATTTGAAAAATTTTGCTGTTAAAATTTCTCTCCCTAATCGGCTAAGCACTATCGATGTCCGTTACGAAAAATCATAAGAATGAAAGTTAGAATTTGTTTCGACAACGCAAGAAAACTTTTATCGATATCGATGATCGCTGCGCAGTTTAACTAGTACTTGTGTGCCTGTGAGATGAAAAAAAAAACGCTCAAAATTACAAATCGCTTAGGAGAAAGTTCATATCGGAGCTTATTTTTGAAGTTTTTTTTCCAAAAATTTATATATCCAATGCACTTCCGATCCTGGAGTCATTGTCATGCAGTACCTGAAGACTGATCGTATTTGAGAAAGCTTTAAGAAAGCACTCTCCTCGTGTCGATATCGATAAATGTTCTTAAGTTAAAGGTAAAGTGAATTGAAACTTTAGCTGAAGTTGACCTGCAACGGTTCGAGCAGATAAAAGTGTTTCTCCACAAGTCATCACAAGTGAAGAAGTATCGTGGAGAATTTCTCTTCTCTCTCTGGTGATCTATGTTCCCAAATTATTTGTCACTTATCAAGACGAACCAAAACAAATGCGAACCGAAAAATATGGAACACACAAAGGGTGTTATTTCGCTATAACCATAACCTCAATTTTACGGAATGAATGGAAAGCATATCGATACTCTGTAGCGAAATATTAGCGGACTAATACCAAGTTGAGTGATTCTTCGCAAGTACTCGTATCGTTCTCTCACCATAGTCAAGTCGTGATAAACATTTGGCATTATTCGTCACTTTCCAGCATTCAAGAGAAAGACCAAAAAAGCGCCCACATGTACTCTTCGCTTTATGTGACATTTGTGGGATGATTGCAAGGTTCCGTTGTAATCTCAATATCCATACAACAAATCACACAAAACATTCATGTAAGAAACGAAACAGTAAACTGAAGCAATCTTCTTTACAAACTTGTGTAACAATATGTGAGAGATTTTTATTACACAACTCCGGTGTGTTCTTGCTTACACAGTACAAGTTTAGTTGGATAATAAAAAAAACTTCATTTGTTTGAACAAATTTATGCAAAAAAAAAATATTGCATAAGCATTCAATTTGTTTTCTTTGTTCGGATCATTTACTCACCTCCTGTAAGGAAATGCAAGTTTTATTCAGTTTTATGCGATTTTCTTTCGTATTCCCATAATAAGCGATTAAAATAGATGGACGGAGAGACGTGAATGGTTATATTCATCCGATCTATTTTATGTTCTTGCGTTATAAACATTATGAGTGAGTTATTATCGAGCCATTCGAGCCTCTTTCGGAGAGATAATTAATAAGAAGAGGAAAAGAAAAAGCAGTAATTGATTGCATTTTCAAATCGAAAATTTATTAAAGAGCAATACTTGACAATTCAGTCGACATACATGTATAAGTAGCATGACAATGATGTTTATTATCAATGTGTTTTTTGCACATGCATGGGCCTATGCATTCATATACAAGCATAAGCTTGAATGTGCATGTAATTATGTGTGCCTTTGGATTCATTTTTCCCTGAAATCTTTTTGATACACTCGCACAATCACGTGTGTGCGTGTGTGCGTGTGTGTGTGTGTGTGTGTGTGTGTGTGTGTGTGTGTGAATGCAGTTTTCCAGTGAATTACAAAATATAATGCCCACTGTTGCATGTGCTCAATGAATGTGTGTGTGCGAGCGTGTGTGTGTGTTGCATTATTATGTGGTATGATGTAGTGTCGTCGTATGCTGCGTTTTGTTCTATTAAAAGCAATAAAGCAACATTTCCATCAGTCTCATCGTCATCATCATCATCATCATCATCATTATTATTATTCTCGTCATCGTGATGGTTTTGTTTTTTTGTTTTTGTTTTTCTTTCTGTTTTTTTTTTTTTGTTTTTGTTTTTGTCGTTACCAGCATTTTGCCAGTATGAAAATGATGTCAAGTTTTGGCCTTCAGTCCTTACACATACAAGCGTACACGTGCTTTGAATAACTGAATGAATGGTTGTAAAGTAATTGAACCATACACTTACATACTATACATAAACATACATACGCACACACATAAACTTGCATATAAACATTGCACCATTACCATATATAACCAATAATACAAGAAAATAACAAAAAAAAAAAAAACAAAAAAAAAAAAAAAAAAAAAAAAAAAAAAAAAAAAAAAAAAAAAAAAAAAAAAAAAAAAAAAACAAAAAAAAATATCATGCGAGTATAT
>KK499922.1:75281-85855 GCA_000688715.1 Glossina pallidipes | reverse complement strand
TTTTTTTTTTTTTTTTTTTTTTTTTTTTTTTTTTTTTTTTTTTTTTTTTTTTTTTTTTTTTTTTGCTTTTTTAATACATATTTAAAAAACAATCTTATGATTGATGTCTTCTGCTTTGAATTTTTATGCAGTAACCGGTTGAAAATAGTTTCGTCTTTCCTTTTACACTCTTGGACATCATCCAAAATATAAATATTGAAATTACTTTCGTTACTTGTTTGTGTGTTAGTTAGTGTTCAGTGTCTTCTTCTTCTTATTGCTGCTGCTGTTGTTGTTTTTGTTGTTGTTATTCTTATTGTTTTCCGCAAGCAACTTATACTAGAGATAAGTGAATTTAAAGAAAAAGTTCACTTATTATTCTCATTTTGAAGGCATTATCTAATTAATTTCATGCACGCATACATGCACGCGCGCGCGCGCGCGCTCAAGCACACAAATGCACACACACACACACACACACACATGTACACACATTTCTTACTTACAAACAAAAATTATAATTTATTGCCATGAGTTAGCTGATGAGAAAAAGAAGAAGAATAACAAAAAAAAAAAAAAAAAATTAAGAAAATTAGTTTTTACCCTTTGAGTATAAAATGCTGGCGGTTTCAGCAGGGAAATCGTTTCGTTTCGGGTAACGGCAATAATCAATCTTGTTATACTTAAAAATTCTTAATTGCGTTTTATTCAAAATACAATTATTATCTAAAGCAATTAGATTTTAGTTACGGTTCTCTTAAAGGAGTGCATGAATGCCCGAGGGATCTTCAAGGAATCCAAAAAAATTGTTTAATAATTAAATAAAAAAGAAGTAATAAAATTATAGTCGGGCAAGGCCGGCCATTAAATGTCGTACACCACATTTTCCAACAAGGGATACTTTTCATGAGCGTACTTATGGACGAGCGGGCCCAAAACGCAACCTAATGTAGTAACATACGGCAAGAACCAAAAATAGGCGTAGATGGTCCAAATTTTGTAGAGTTCATTTTTATATCAAGTTACTATAATATTATGAGTCAATTAAAATTTCAACTTTTCTGCTCTACAAAGAATCAATTTTCGTGAAAATCCTTGTTAGGGTAAGTTCCAAAAAAAACAGCCTTGAAGGTCCACACTTGGTACATTTAATATTTTTACATTACATTGCTATAATGATATAATTTTCTTCTTGAGGATTGTCGTGTGAACTGCAATTTTTGTTATATGACGGGGTTCAAAAATTGCCCCAACCGGTCCAAAGTTTTGATACCAATTAAGAGTGCCCATACGCTGCTGCTTACCCACTTTTATCGAGAAGTTTTGAAAATTGAAATTTTTTTTCATATAACGACTTTTAAAAATAGGGTGTTATATGGGGAGTGATTGACAAAGTGAATCGACACGAACCATTTTCCTTGGTTTACAACACGTCACTGCACTAAATTTCATCGACTTATCGCGAAACTTGTGACCTATAGCTTGAATACAAATTTGCAGGGACAGGCGGACAGGCAGACTTAGATCAATTTAGATTATGATCATGAATCGATCGGTTTAATGCTGAGGGTGGGTCTATCTTAAGCCATTCTGCTTGTTACATACGTCCACACTAATTTAATTTACCCTGTACCACAAGTGGTGTAGGGTATAATAAAAGAATCAAGAAAGAAAGCAAAGTTATATTTGATATGAAACAAATCTTTGACTGCCACTGCTCTTACATTTATATCGTGCGGAGTAATTCATTTTATGTGGCCCTTTCCATTAGTGGATGAGGCCCATTTTCAAACTTACTTTTTAGTTGGCCCTGGAAAATATCTATACAATGTTGTCAATTAATGGCTTCGCAACAACTGCAGTAAGCTAAATGTTATGCTTATGTTTCTGGGCTGATTGATGACACAAATTGTTAAGGCACAGATTTAAATGGTCCCGACAGAGATTGTATTGATTGTTACATCACTATCTATGGAAATTACATACTTTTGTTTACTTTTGATGTGTTTGTGAGTTATTCACAGCTTTCTTATATCCTACAGTGTTTATGGTACACGGTATATTAAGTTTGGTTGGATGTTTGCATGTAATGCTCAGAAGGGCTTAAGATAAATCCAATCAATGTTATTTTTTCAATCCATTTAAGCTTGTCTGCATGTCTGTCCATCCGTGCAAAGTCTGTGCACACATTTTTTATGTTCAACCTATGAGTACAAATTTTCGAAATATTTTTTGATGAAATTCCATTATTTGCTGTGTTGTCCCCAAGAAACGAAACGAACGCTACACATATAGCTTCTTATTCAAAAAAAAAAAAAACAAAACAGAATCCTTATATAAGATATATAAGGAATTTTCAAAATTTCTCAATAAAAAAAAAAAGGTGAAAAAACTGCATATTAATTTCTTGATCCCATTATACATAAGGATTTTCTAGGAAAGCAAAGGTAGGAAAGTCTAAATTTAGTTATTTTACGACGAAAGTTGGTGAAGAAAAGTAATAAGATCTTGGATAAGAAACCTAAGTTTGCCAAATTTAAAAAACGATAATTCACTTTTTTGGCCCGCGAACGTTGGCGTGATACTCACGGCTCTTACCTACAATGCCCACTAAGTTGCGGCCACCTCTTCCCCACTCTCTCTCTCTCTTTCTTTCCTTCCTTCTCTCAGACCATCACCTTGTTATGTTTTGTCAGAATGCGGGAGAGTTTACTTTAGTCGATAACTGTTATGCCTTCATCGACTGAGCGCTCGTTGTATGCACGACTAAAGAAAACTCTCCTGCACTTATGCCTTGAATCCGTGAACACTGACTTGCTACTCACGACTCTTACTTACTATGCCCGCTAAGCTGCGGCAACTCTCTCCGCTATCTCTTTCCCTTTCCTCTCTTTTCTTTGACCGTCATCTTGTTTGTTTTGTGTAACGAACGGATTCTGTTATAACCCTCTTTGTCTGTCTGAATATTGAAATACTGACTTTATTATTGTTAGGGCTTCTCTTAAATGCCAATTGCAAAGGCTCACAGGTTGTAGAGACGGACGCACCTGTCATTGCTGAGCTAGTCAGCTCGGAGGGTCCTTGTCCCACGGACACTCCACAGACGGTTACATCTACAAGAAATGCACATGCTTTACTCTTGTAGGAATAAACGGACGTAACCCCACTTACGGAACGGGCAGATTAGAAACCCTGGGCCATTCTGTACCCTATCCTACCTTATGGTCTCTTTCGGCCTATGATTTATTTATTTACTTACTTATTTAATTAATCAATTAACTTCCAAGTCATTAGGCGACTCTAAGCTACAAAATAGAATAGTAGAAGGCGAAGGAGAAGAAGAAAAAGAAAAAGAAATGTTAATAAAAATAAGCATAAGATCAACGTATAGTATAGCGCTGGCATTCAACTAAGACCTAAATTAAGCTACAAGGGTACATATCGATGAATGTATGCATGTATGTGCTTATTTATGCGTTATTATTAGTGGCAAATGAGAAACAAAGTCAAATGGAAAGGAATATTTTGCTTCAATTTACTTGTGTTGCACAAGTCTTGAAAATAGTTGGCGTTTAGTTGGGCAATATAATGCTTTTAACCGAATTAACGAACAAATCAAGTAAGTGGTAATGATTGTTGAACATTTTACACATTACCCTAAATGGATTGAACAATTCATAAATGGTTCGGCATTGCGCATAGCGACAAGGCCGCAAAGTGATCTGAGGCCTGGAGACTGGGAATGTGTATATTAATGAGTTCCAATGAAGCCGGTGAAAACACATCTTGCTTTACAATAAAACAAACATTTCACGCCTTTTTACAAGTAGATAGGCAAGTCAATCACTGGACTTCAATCTATTAAAATATGGTGGAAGAGATGGCGTAGAATCTCACCTCAAACCTTGCAAAACAAACACCAAGCAGTCCCTTTGAACAGACTCCAAGAGATCAACATGGTATCTATAACTAGGAATCAAAACTATTGACGGGTACTCAAGTGTTTGGGATTTCACCTCAAACCCCACAAAGCGAAGACCAAGAAGTCTCTTTGAACAAACTCCAAGAGATCAACATGGTATCTATAACTAGAAATTCAAACTACTGACGGGTACTCAAGAGTTTAGGATTTCAACACAAACCTCGCAAAGCAAATACCAAGAAGTCCCTTTGAACAAACTCCAAGAGATCAACATGGTATCTATAACTAGGAATCAAAACTACTGGCGAGTATTCAAGAGTTTAGGATTTCACCTCAAACCTCGCAAAGCAAACACCAAGAAGTCTCGTGGAACAGACTTCAAGAGATGAACATGGCATCTGTAACCAGGAATCAAAACTATTGGCGAGTATTCAAGAGTTTAGGATTTCACCTCAAACCTCGCAAAGCAAACACCAAGAAATCCCTTTGAACAAACTTCAAGAGATCAACGAGGCATCTATAACTAGGAATCAAAACTACTGGCGAGTATTCAAGAGTTTAGGATTTCACCTCAAACCTCGCAAAGCAAACACCAAGAAGTCCCTTTGAACAAACTCCAAGAGATCAACGAGGCATCTATAACTAGAAAGCCAAACTACTGACGAGTATTCAGGAGTTGGTCAAAGTGAAGAAGTATGCAAGCAATATGTTAGCGGGAGACCCAAAGGTTGTATAACAAGGTGTTACACCTACCAATAACTTTTTCGACACATTTGGGAAATTTGTAATAATAATAATAAAAAAAAAGCGTGAATTGATTTTCACTACAAAATTTATGAATTTTTGTTTGCTATAAAATTTCTCTCCTTTTTTTATTTTTTAAAGGTCTTTTTCTTTTTCCTATTCATGACGATGAGGATTTTAGCGATATATTCGTAAAATGTTAAAATACTTTACGTTATATATAGAAATTCAATAAAAAATTACAAAAATAAAGTTAAATTTAATTTAAAAAAAAAATTTTTTTTTTTACACAAAAAATGTCCCCATAACACATAAGCTCTTTGCGTTAAAGCAGTAAAACGTATGTCATCGACGATGCAGTAAATCTTGCGTCAGAAAAGTCCAGTCGAGTTAAATACAAAAGCCGGATTATCATTTCACTTGAAATATATCTTTAAAGGACTAAGTTTAAATAAAATGAAAGGACGCATGCATGTATGCATTCATGTTTCATGCGACCGCGTTCAAGACATGACTTGAACATTTTTTCAGTGGTAAAAGTTTCCTAGTTATTATTATTATTATTATTTTTTTATGATTACATTACACTAAAACCTGAAAACGTGCACAGTGTGCTTGTCATGTATGAATTTTCAATTTTCAGTCTTTTTTACATAACTTTTTTTTTTGGCTTCGAACCCATTAACTCTTTTATAACAATTACACGTGTGTGGCATGGCATCAGCTGCTTTCTGCTTTGAATTGTAATGAAAAAAGAATTTTTTTTCGCAACACCATGCAAAGGTGAAATTGTATGACACTACATCAGTGATGTTAATCAGTGAGTGAGAAATGGAAAAAGAAAGAACAAGAGAGAAAGAGATAGATAGATAGATAGATAGATAAATAGATAGATAGATAGATAGATGGATAGATAGATAGATAAATAGATAGATAGATAGATAGATAGAAAGAGAGAGACAGAGAGAGAGAGAGAGATGGGTAGAGAGGGAGAGAGTGGGAGAGAGGGGAAAGAGAGAGAGAGAAAGTGAGAGTGAGTTACAGAGAGAGGAAGCGTGCGAAAGAGAGAGAGAGAGAGAGAGAGAGAGAGAGAGAGAGGAGAGAGAGAGAGAGGGAGAGAGAGAGGAGGAATGAGAGGGGGAGGGAATGAAAGAGAGAGAAAAAGAAAGAGTGACAGAGAGAGAGAGAGAGAGAGGGAGAGAGAGAGAGAGAAAGAAAGAGAGAGTGAGAGTGAGTTACATAGGGAGGGAGAGACAGAGAGAGGAAGCGTGCGAAAGAGAGAGAGAGAGCGGAAATATGACAGCGAGAGAAAGAGGAAGAATGATAGGGAGAGAGAGAGTGAAAGAGAGGGAGAAAGGAAGAGTGACAGAGAGAAAGAGAGAAAGAGAAAAAGAAAAAGGGAGGAAATTTTATCTCCCCCTAAGCTTCCTCTAAGAAAGTTAAAAGAAAATACGAATTTTTTGTATCTCGGACATGTATTCAAGTTTCGGAGATTATATCCTTAAGTCGATTTTCCAAAAAGAGGATTTTATTTTTAATTTTTTTAGTATTATTATCATTAGGGATCATATCTAGCCTCTTGAGCTAACGTTGCATTTATTATGAACACTTCAAGTAACTTAGCATTGCATTGGGATGGATTTCTGATCACAACTGAAATCAATGCATAAAAATTAAAAAATAATTACTTTTTTGGGGGAATTATTTTTAAGGTCTTTCTTCAATAATCATATGATATATGCATGCAAAGTTTAATATTAATATTAATGTTTAGCTTGAAACTCAAGTTTCGCGTTTAATGTGTTCGTGATTTGTCGGCGAACAAAGCTTAAAGTTTTACATGGTCGTGTGGGCAGTGTTTGCTATGGGTTGTAAATTACAATTTTGCTTATCATGGAAGTGATTGCATGGGATATCAAACTGTAAATGCAGCTACCCATTCTGCCGAGCTGAACATTTCTATCTCAACGCTTGGAACTGTAAAGTCTTAGAGAAATTCATCGGAGGACAGGTGAACGCATACATGGATGACTGAAGGCACGAATAAAATACGCAATTAAGAATTTCATTTTGACTAAGAAAGAATATTTTTATGAAGATATTCTCCTAAATTAAGAGAAAATTCTTTAACTTAGACTTAGTTAATCTTTTAACTTAAGTTGAAGTTAATTTTTTGACATTTAGTTGCTTCTTCTACATCATGTTGAACGGCCGTAGTAGCAATTTCAATGTGCAGACCTATAGACAGACATAAAATAATTCATTTTTGCATCTTACTTAAAGCTCTACTATTAATTGGAATTCCGTTGCGTTTTCTTGCAGCTTAAAAAAAAAAAAACACTTACAAAATTTCTTATCGCGAATATCAAACATTTGAAATCCCCAACAGATCTTTTCGTAACACTTAATTTGCATGAGATAAGACAATGGTCAATAATTCCCAAGACTGCCACATTAATGCCCTCTCTAGCAAAAAAAAGCCTATCGTGTACGATTTTACGACTTGCAGCGACTTTACTGGCTCTAAATTTTATTAGTTTCAAGAAGAAGAAGAGCCTCTTATTTCCTGTGTTGAGTAAACATTCCGTTTTGATGAGAGACAATATCTTTCAAACTCAGCATTGGCTTCAAAAATGCTATGACAGCTCCTTTCTGTCAAAAGCCACAATTCCCATAAATCGGTTATACGCCGAAATCGTACGAACACCGATAATCATGCTGGACTCCGAAACGATATGGTCGAGGCGGAAACTATTAAAAAAAAATCCTGAAAATTATTTCTAATAATAAAAGAGTGAGGCTCCCCGACAAGGCAGCTGACATCCCGGGGATATCAAAGACTAGTGTACTAATTATTTTGCATAAAAATTTGGGCATAAGGACGTTGCTTTTCAAATAGGTATCGAGTTCATTTAAAGCGGAACAAGCACATAGCGTCATAAATCGATGGTTACAACGGCAAGATTAGGTGAATTAAAGTCTGTTTCGTCGATCCACTCACCGTTTTCACCCGACCTGATCCTTAGCTATTCTTTTCGATTTTGTATTGCTCCGAAATATAGTCCAGAAAAAAAAATTGGCTCATATGATGAACTAATTGCGACAACTAAAAAGTATTTTGTTTTTCCCGAGAGATCATTCTATGAAGAAGTCAGTGAAATGTTATCGAAGCTCCAGATTGATTGGAGACTATCTTCATGAATACAGACTAATTTCGCAAAAAAAAAAAATAAAAAATAAAAAATAAAAAATGATTTTTTTTTCTTATGTAGTCCCGGGAATTATTGACCGACTCACTACATTCTTTATTAAAAGATTTTTGGGCACGTGCCAGGTAGATTCAAACTACTGCTTAGCTAAATAAAAATCACGCATGTTTTCCTTTATTGCAATGCAACAGCAAATGCATTGCAGCATAATGCTAGCGAACGAATGTAAACGACATGTGGAAAAAACTCGTTTAATACTAATTTAAGTGAAAATATTTCTACAAGAAATTGAAATACATTTCTCTTTATCTAGTAATTTTGATCCTTGGATTTGGTTTCATTTCGATAGGATAGAAATACTGAGAGAAATACTAAAGTGAGTAATGAAAGTTACAAGGAATTTAAATCGGTTTTTGCAATAAAAGTCGTGGGACTAATGGTAACTAGTATCTGGTCCTTTCCAAAATACTGGGAGCCGTTTTTGAGAAGACATGTAACAAACGATGAAGAATGGCTTACAAGCGAGAATAATGTGGGAGAGAGATCACGATCTGACAACGAGCAAGCGGGCATAAAGGATGACAGAGTCCGGATTGAAGTTACTTAAGATAAGATAGTGAGTGATTCGGAAAGAAATTTGATTTTTTTTTTTTTTTTTTTTGGTCGAAACAAAACTCGATTTCTGCACAAATGTTTTATGAAGAATTAGCAGAATTCAGAAGATTTCAACTCTCTCTCAACGAGCTGTCATTCGGCGATTTGTTCAAATTAATGTCTTTATCAATTTCAAGTGTCTTTCCAGAACGCGATGCAAACCAGGTTTTATTCCTTCATCGTCTCCGTACGCTTTCAATAATTTTTTTTCGTCCTCGAACATTATTTTTAGTTTTCCACTAATAATAGAACTGAAGGAGATCGAAAAATGCTGCTTTCGACTGTTTGGTATAAGACCAAATGAACATTTTTGCTCAGTACTCAACAAAATTTTTCTCACACAAGTGCTACGATATCAAATATCAAATATATGTAGACACTGGGTCTTAAATGTAAACTTAGCTGTGAAAAAATGCAATTTAATCCGCTTTTGGGAGAAAAAACGGAATGAATTTCCCAACAACCTAACACTTTGTGTTGTGTTTGTGATAGGTGACACTTATTCACAACTATAAAGAATACTCAGTTGGTAAAGGCACGACACTGCATGAATAGGGACAAAATCCGGATTGATTTCACGTTACGTAAAACCCCGTGTTTGTAACAGAGCGCACTTGTTTGTAGTTATAGTGAGTGCTCAGCTGGTAAAAGGATAAGGCATCCACAGGGTTGCCACTCCCTCTCCCTTTGTCTTTTCGCACTTCTTTCTGACAGTCGCCGCCTTATTCACGTGAAAAAAGAAAGACGAATACCTTGTGGTTGGTGAAATTGGAAGGGAATCATGAGCAGCTGTAACCTGGCCTGATCTCTTCTGTCAATAACTACTGTGACTAACGCGCTTAGAATTGATTAGTAGGACAAAATTGTTTTTCCCTTAAGGCCACGCCAGAGTAATAAAAGATAAATACCTTGTGGTTAGTGAAATTGGAAGGGAATCATGAGCAGCTGTAACCTGGCCAGATATCTTCTGTCAATAACTACTGCGACTAACGCGCTTAGAATTGACTAGTAGGACAAACCTGGCTTTCCCTTAAGGCCACGCCAGAGTAACGAGAAAGGAATACCTTGCGGTTGGTGAAATTGAAAGGGAATCATGACCTGCTCTAATTTGGCCAGACGAGTCATTCCTATCTCTGCCGTCAAGAACTGCTATCTCCAAAGCCCGCAATTAAGGTGAAGCGTTCAGAATTGACGAATAGGACAAAGGTATTTTATCAATGAAGACAATGTCATGGTATACACACACTTCAGGACTTAACAAAGACGGTGAGAGCTTGGTTGAACCAGAAACTTACCTCCTCCAAGCTCACTACCAGTTTCCCTCTTTGCAGAATCCTTTTAGTGTCGTATTGAAAGCTAACATCAAAAGAAATTTTTCAGAAATCTCTCCCCTTCATGTTGTCGCCTAGAAATTCCAACAGTTCTACGATGATGGCTTAATGTTTTTACCATAAAAATGGCAAAAGTCACTGTACACACAGCGAATACATTTTATCATATTTTCAATTCTTCGCGTTCACCCTCTGACGTTTAGAGATTTATCCCTTTTGAGCTAATGCCTTTGTAATGAGTTTGTTGTTTTCACTTTTACTTTACAATGCTTAAGCTGAAAAATGAATACTAACTAACTATGATGATGATTGTAGTGGAAAAGGAAATAAGTCAAGTTACTGTTGAAAAAACATTATTTATATTTGTGTTTGCGATAAATTTTATAATTCTCGAAAATACCCATAGATAACGAACGGTATATAGTATACTGTGTTCACGTAGTGAACACGTAGTGATCTTATCTAACTTAATTTAAAATATTGCGTAATAAAAAAAAAAAAAAAAATAAAATAAAATAAAAAATATTCAAAAGCTCAAGTAATATTTTCTACAAATTTAGAGTTATTTCGAATGCAAAGTAATGCACGAAAATGCCTGAACAAATGGCTCCTGTCTACATGTGTAAGCAATTTTCTACTAAAAATAATATAAGTTTTTGTAGATAATTTGTACACATATTTTACGCCACAACAAAAGTTGTCAACATTTTGCTTTCATTTTTGTTTTTATGCTAT
>KK499922.1:45251-74575 GCA_000688715.1 Glossina pallidipes | reverse complement strand
AAATCTCAACGCAAACCTTAACCTAAAGCCTTCGAAACAGATGAAGAGAAACGCTCATGAATTTGGAAGCAGTTGAGTATCCAATTTTGAGGTTAAATCGTATTTCTGTATTTATTAAATCTCAACGCAAACCTTAACCTAAAGCCTTCGAAACAGATGAAGAGAAAGACTCATGAATTTGGAAGCAGTTGAGTATCCAATTTTGAGGTTATGTCGCATATATGTATTTATTCTATATTAATGGGAACCAAAGCAGATCTAAAGGTGAAGAGAAATAGTTATGAATTTGGCAGCATTTATATATCCAATTTTGAGGTTATGTCGCATATATGTATTTATTCTATATTAATGGGAACCAAAGCAGATCTAAAGGTGAAGAGAAATACTTATGAATTTGGCAGCATTTATAAATCCAATTTTGAGGTTATGTCGCATATCTATATTTATTCAATATTAATCAGAACCAAAGCTGACCTAAAGCCTTCGAAGCAGATGAAGAGAAAGACTCATGAATTTGGCAGCGTTTGTGTATAAAATATGGAGATTCCGTCACATTTCTTTGTTTATTCAATCTCCTCGGGAATTAAAGCTTAGAAAATCCAAAGTCTTCGAAGCAGGTAAAGAAAAAATCTCATGAGTTTAGAAGTAGTTGAGTATCCAATTTTGAGGTTATTTCGCTTTTCTGTATTTATTTAAACTCAACGTGAACCAAAGCTTAGCAGACCTAAAACCTACGAAGCACGTAATGGCTGATTTACCCAAAAGGGAAGGAAGCACCTTTGTCAAATCCGCCTTTTATCACATCTTTGTAATTCTCAAACTCGAAGGAGAAAGCATTTAGCCAATGAAATTTATGACTGTTTACCCAAAAGGGGAATAATCCTCAAATTCAGCTCCGGCTTCGGTATGCAGTGTGGCACTTTCAGTGTGACCTAAAATTTAATGCAATTCATAGTTTTCTATAGACAGATAAGAGGCATGTAAGCAGTTTCGCTACACAAGGTGGCAAAGCGGCAGTTGGTTTACAAAGTTTTCGGAACCTTATAAAAACGAAAAAATTTGACGATATATAGTTTTTCGCCCCTTCCTAAAATTAAGTTTTATTCCGTGCACATATCGCATCAGATCGCATCGGATGTATATTTATAAAAGAGTAGCATAGATTTCTCATTTTACTGAAGGGTTTCTTTTTTTTTTTGGTTTTTCTTCTTTGATCAGAAATCAGCTGCACTTTTCATCCTAATGCAATTATTATTCTTTCACGGCGGAAGAACTTATTCAGATACTAGTTCGCTTGTTAAGTATCGCCACTTTCTTTCCCTTTATATTGTATCAGACGTCGGAAAAAGAAACGCACACTATATCTATGGGAAGTTTGCCGTAATAATGCAAAATGCTAAGGCCTTAAGAAACTTCTTTTCCAGATCAGGTATATTCATCCGATCGAAGAGTTTGAATAATAATTTTTGATTAAAAAAATCCTTTTTTGTGCATTTTAATCGCGTTTACTGCTTTGAAAGTGGACAACTGGACTGAATCCATTCTATGGTTAGTGATAGCGTAGACCTCATTTCCAACTACCAATAATGATCAAAACACGATGTTGTTAATAACGTGAAGAAGTGATTGTGAAACTTTGATTCGACAAAATTGTTGTGTTGTGCGAATTCAGCGCATTCTTTAACCCAGAGCTTTGTTATGCTCCATTCATAGAGCGATATACTATTTCGATTTCGCCAAGATCCCGTTGAGATGCTGTGCCGTTAAATGTCCCAAAAAAGAACTAAATAGCGATCTTCTAAAAGATTATCGTGAAGTTATTAATGGATGCGAACGAGATGCGAGTACATTTGTTTATGTATTTCTTTTCTCGAATCGTCAATGAAGTTGCGGCCTGTGGATTCAATGCCCCAGAAATCAATAAATTTGGAGCATACCAGTCAGTCAAAATATCAGTTTGTAAGTTTCTTACAGGCGACACAAGAATCTCCTTACACAGATAAGGTGCCTGCAGTCGATCGTGTGAGTTATATTTTCGGCTTCTTTTATAAAAGCTTTTTGCTCCCTAAGTTTCAGGGACCAAAAAAAATATCTTCTTAAAAACCAAGGAAATTAATTTCATATCATTTTACTGGAAAGTGCAAGCGCCCTGAACAAAAGATTTCGTAATCAAGGTGAATTTAGGTCCACCTACGAGAAATTCGCGTTCTAATTTTGATTTTCCAGTCAAACTAGTATGTGAAAGTATGGATGAACCCGATTATATATGAGATACAAAGACCTGTTCAATGTTCAAAAACTTTCAAATGTAATTAAATTGCGCCCCCCATGAATAAAATGTCCAAAAACCTGAATTGAACACATAGCACTACGTTAGGAAGAATACTACCAAACCGATCCGTAACGTATTTTGGCCCAAGCACGCTATCGCAAATGGTTCGAATCGGACGTAGTTTTCGACCATATGCCATACAGTGTCTAATTGCCGGCATATGTGTTCTAATGCCTTCATATGCCAAAAAGGCTTAATTTTTAATTTGTTATAATGAATATTGGTCCTGAGTGAATCATTTATAAGGAATTTGGACCAAGCAGATCTATTTTTTAGACCGTTTCGTGTATAGCAACTCTCATGAAAGTAAGTCCTAAAATTTATAATTTGTTATGACAGAGGCAACTGCAAAATAGTACAGTTTCTGACAAATAAAGTAATTTTCCCAAGTTGAGGTCATGTCGACGTTTAAGTAACCTCCACGAGGAAGGCTTTCATGAAAATTATCCATATACATAAAAATAATGTATAGCTGCTGCCATATTATTAATTACCCGAGGTGATGTAAGGCATCTAATTATCGGCCTTACTCGACTATAGCTTACTTATTCATTTTGAAATTTTGCTTTTGAAGAAATTTAGTTATTAATCGTGAGATACAAAAAAAAAAAAAAATTCCCATTTTTTCAAACAAGCACAAGCACTCCTACCATACTACTGCATCAGCTTGAATCAACTATGAGAAGCAAATTAATTGACAAATCGATTTGAAATTTAAAAGTATATTCGCATGATATAAACAGCAGCTGCCAGCAACAGTATATTTTTGCTATTGGCAATCGCATCTATCTGTTAGGTTATGGAGTTTCTAAGTGTAAGCATCACTGCTTCATATGTTTTGTACATCAATTATGCTGTAGAACGCTAGAGCACTTAATGAAAACTGCCAAAAATGATATAGAAATCGCTGGCACTTAGCTTTTTTACGTGATGTCACATATTTTCGAATAAATATCTTTCTTAAAACGAAAATAACTTTAAAGCCAACAAAAAAGCAGTTTTTCCTTTTATCACAGTTATGTATATCAGGATAGAAGAATCGTCAGCTCTTGTTGTGCTAGGCATGAGTATGTTAAATGGCTTTCATTGAATAGAACATATATTCCGATCGACGACATAGGTCTTTTAATTTAGAGTAAAAAAATATCTTACGACAGTCGATTGGACACAGAAAAAATCAACAGAGCACAGGACAAGCAAGAAGATTTAATAAATCTTCCGATAGAACACACAAGTCATTGGAATTAGGAAGGAGGGACATAGGTTTCGTAACTGGCTTCTACATCATATTTCATTCCGCCATTATTTGAAAAGTATGGGTATTTCAGATACTGATTCATGTAGATATCACGAAGGGGCGATGAAAACGCCAATGCACGACCATTCGCGGAATCGGATATCAGGTGATTTGTGAGCATTTCATTCATAATGCCGGATACCGCAGGCTGCCTCGAATCAAGAATTCATAGAACCCAAGATTTCATAAGAATCCTAAAGCTGGAGGGCTTCGAACACGGGCGAGTACAATATATCTTTAGGGTCGCGGTAAGGATCGGCTACATCTACAGCTGATATGTGCCATCTGTACGCGGCCAAAGCAGAACACAGTTCGGATCTGTGGGCGGCAGCTCTGAGGCCTTGCCTTAAACGCCAAGGACTTAGATGCTCATAGGTAAGGAGAGTGCTTGTAGCACATCACAGTCTTGAACACTGCCATAACATCGTGGTCGGCGTATATGCAGAGGCACCTTCCCGGCAAGTGTTCTACAATAATTTGTTCGCCAATTAAGTCATTTAACAGAATCACTTAGCTTATCCTGAATAATATCCACCGCAATCGTTTAACCTAACTTTTAACTCTGGAAATATCTTGTATCCATTTTTACCAAAATGGGTTAATTTGACCCAATAATTTTTGTGGAAACGCCACGATATCAAAGATGAAGTTAGAAAGTTAAAATTGGGTACAAAAATTTCTTGATTGATTAAGAAACAAAAGCAAAAAAATGGATGAGATATGCCCACATGCATACTCGCAATATGGAAGAAACGATGAGAATCTTTTCTGATATTGCGATGCACAATTTTCGATTCCCTGAAGATTTTTGCAAAACAACTGTTACCAGGAATCATCATTTCAGCCAAAAATTGGTTCCAATCTGTTTGCTAGCACGTGCTAGTATGCAGTAGGAGAAGTTAGAAGTACAATCCATACAAACAAAACCAACCGAAAAAGTTGAGGAATATGCGCGCTTTATAAGCCTTTGTTTGAACTTGAAAAAGGCCAAATTGCCCCACACAGTATTTCTAGTGTAAACCGTAAAGGCGCCTTTGAAGCAATATGATTGCAGTGTTCTTTCCCACCGTTGCACATATTTCTACTTAGTAGAGAAATATATGAATATTATTTTCTCCTCCTACCTCTACCTATAATCCTTCCAGAACATAATTCTACATTTCTAAATATGTTTTTCCTTTTTTTCTGGCTTTTGTTACACCCTACATAAATTGCGGTGCAAGAGTACATTAAGATTCTACGAATGTATGCAGCAACCACAAGTACTTGAGATAGCTCCACCTGTTATTACACCGATCGATTCGAACTTGTTTGTCCGTCTGTCAAACTTGTTTTCTTGCGTTTAGGCCGTAAAGTTTTTGAGATATTTTGATGACAATTGGTAGACAGTCAGTCTACCTGACGTATTTTGACTCAAGGGCAAGAGCTATTGAAAATGGTTTCAATTAGATTACTTTTTCACCTACCATAGAAGGCATTGTTTTGTAAAGCCGCTGATTGAATGTATTAAGCGAAGTAGTCTACGACATTTAATGATGAGCCGAGTTCCGCTATAATGCTTTCCTAAGCTTGTCTGTCCGTCTTGTATTTTTGTGTTCATTCTAAAGGTGGAAGGAAATTTTTGAAATATTTTGATGAAATTTCACATACTGACGTGTTTTAGCCTACGGACGTGCGGTATTCAAAATGGTTCGGATCGGAAAACTTTACTTTAAGCCCTGTTATATGAATAACTGTAAGGTGATGTAGGGTGTTGAATAGTGGGTCGTGGCCTAATGTACTATTTTTCATTGCTTTTGTTATATTAAATTCTTTTATATACAAACAACTTATGTAAACCAAAATTTATGTATATATTATTTATGTATATATATATACATGTATATATATATATATGTACATTATATATATTTATATATAAATGTATACATACGTATATTAGCATTTATTTCTATGACATTAAAATTTACAGATGAGAAAGTACACTCAAACACACATATACACATATACTCTTACGTTACGAACTAAACGTAAAGGTAATGACAACAACTGAGAAATGAAATTTTCACGAAATAAACAACAAACTTAACAGTTATACGTGTATATCATTCAAGCATATTTAGTAAAGCACTTTCTGTCGTTTGGCGGATGTCTCTTACTTATATTTGTGCGCAGTTACCGAATACCTTCTTCTTATATATATATATATGTGTGTGCATGTATGTACTTGTACATAACCATCATCATCTGTGCCTTTTGTGAGTATCATGTGAAAAATAATTTTACAAAAAGTTACGCGTTTGTTTTGCATGTTTTTTTTTTTTTTTTTGTTTGTTTTTGTTTTCTTGAAGCACACAAAACAACAAAAATATATATGCAGATCTTATTAAATGTTATATGTATACAGGCATATATATATATACATACGTACATTTATGAGCGCATATGTGCGAATATGTGCGCCCTTCATAAAATGTAAGAATTAAAAAATAAGGAAAAAAAAAAAATGTTTCTTACAAAATTTGAAAAACAAACGAAATAAAAGAAAATTCAGCTTAGAAATGAGCGAAATGTTTGTATCCTTCAAATTGCACACAATTTTAATCACAGATTGTAACGACACTGTTTCTTTGTTTTCGGAAATTAAGCAAAAAATTGCTATACTTATTATTATTGTCTACTAATTATATATATATTTTTATATAGAGCGAGAGAGAGAGAGAGAGAGTATGTAGGTACTACTGAGGGAGACTTTTTCACTTGAAAGTGCTATCTTTTAGGGACTAAATGAATTTTGTTTAGCCCTAAAGAAAAAGTAGTTTTTTCACATTTTTGTTGGGGTGGAAGGAAAGATAGTAGAACAAGCATATTTAAGCAGGTTATTAAGGCTACCCTAAAGTACTAGAAAACGAATAAGAAAATTATATTCGGTAACGATCGAATGTTTTATACCCACCATGGTTATCGTAAAAAAAGACAAACAAGTAAGAAAACTATATTCGGCCATGCCCAAATCTCTTGCACCCATCATCGTTATGCTAAAAGAAGACTCAACAAAGTAAAGGAACTAAATTTGCATGCTCTACAATATGGAGTTGAGGCGGCTGGTTTTTTCTATTTTCAAAATAAAAGTTTTTGTCACATAAGCGTGTGGGCGTTGTAGGCGTGTCCTTGGAAAAGTTTAAGTCATTTCTAAATTCTTTTGCGACATATTCATTTTCGCTAACGGGAGAGTGTTTACCGCAAACACTACACAGCTGCGAACGCAGATAGATGGACAAACGAACGGACGGACATGCTTAGGTGCATTATAAATTTGAGACTGACCTAGAATTTGTACACCTTATGGGGTTTATGAAGCTTGCTTCTACGACTTATAACGGTATTGAGAACAGAATTACATTTTGATACACTATAATATTGGGTAGCGGGAGGCGGTTAACTTTTTTCAACTTTTTTGTTTGGCCCAGTGTTACAGCGTTCCCTATAGAATAAGCGTTCTGTTGAAGTTTATGAGTAACGAGAAAAAAACAATTTTTTTCTTTTTGAGAAATAGACGTGTTCTCTGTGCACGCAATACTGTAGCCGTGTATTTCGACCGATTTGGTCCATTTTCAATATTAATCTGCGTGCAAGAACTTTCAAGGTTTCTGGTAAATTTGAAATCGAAAGCTGCATTTTCTGCGACCAAGGAAATGTTTGCAACAGACATTACACAGACGGACAGATTGACAGATGGACATGTTTAGTCGATTTATAATTTGCTGCTGATCAAGAATGTACTTACCTCGTCTGGTCTCTAATGACTCCTTCTTGGCGTTGCACACGTCTTGAGAAAATGAATATATCCCTTATCTTTCGGTGACGGGCAAAAAAAAAAAAAAATTGGTTCGAGGAAAGCTTGTCTGTCTGTCTAATGTCTGTCCATGAATGCTTTCGCTTGTATATGCTTTTAAATGAATATAAACACTTTCCGAAAATATCCGTTAGTATATTAGAAGAGGTAGAAATCAAAACGCAAGACGTTGGGCTGGAAACTTCCTTGCTGCAATTCATTTGACACATTCTTGTCATAGTGCTTGGAGAAAAAGGAATTCGAAATTTTCAAGAAAAAAGTGTACAACAACTGAGGTTCTTCGAGCTTTGAATAGGTGTGTAGGTCAGAAAAGGCCAAAAAAGGCATGTGCGAGAAAATTTACTTTTTGTGCTTAATTCGAAATCTTTACGTGCACTGAATAGTCCAGATAACCATGATGCGAAGTAAGCGAACAATAAACATCAGCACTAACTGTTGGAAGTACCACTAACAAATGGCCGCGACATGCCAAGAATCGTGAGATCGTAAGTTTTCAGTATAAAGAAAAAAAACCCCTTCAAATAGGAAAATTCGCTCATGAAATGTTTTCAATTTTCAACTAAGACGTCCCGACCTCCCTGCTGTTATCAGCAAAAATTGCCCAAGTTTTCTTTTAATTCAATTTACTCGTGAAAATTCAACTATCATAATACCATAAGGCTAACGGTTTAAGTACAAAGGTAAAGACAGAATGAAAAGAGCAAAATCCATGTATAAATATTCAAAAGAAAAAAAAAGAGAAGAAGAAAAAAAAACTTGTAAACATCAGGCACAGAGATGCATTCACAGCCGCTATGATTTCAAGCTGGAAGTGTACCCTTAAGCTACGGCAAACAAGACAAAAAGTTCGACAACCAAAAATTGTGCACATAACCAGTTAGTTCAGTTCACGAAACGCACGAAGATTTAAAGTTTGCAATTTCGTTCAGTTTAAACAAGCCATAGGCAACTCGCGCGTATTAAAGAGAATTGATTTGATACTATTTAAGGAGCCCCATAAGGAGATTAAACTATAAATAGCACTTAAGTTTTTGCAAAGGATTCTAAATGGCGTTGAAATGCTGACAATTATATCTGGACTGATCGAATTTTATGATTATGAAATTTTTAGAATAACGATTAGGAACATTGAAGTTTATCTCTCCTAATCTCATTTATTAACCTAACTAGGGAGAAGTGACCTAAGGTAAGCCTTTGTTTTTCAACTGAAAGAAGACCTAACAGCAACAATCTATATATATATATATATTCCGATCCGCCTAACAGGGCGAGTAGGCAAAAAGTCTCGACTAAGAACCCAATGGTCGTGGATTTAAATCTCAAGTGCGATCTAATTTCCCATAAACGCGATAGCCTTAAGTGCTAGTGCTTTAACACTTTACTCTTAGAATTTATTCTCTGGCTAGATTAATAATAATGATTATATAGACATTCCGATTAATATGGGTTTCAATACATGACTTATTGCTTTATGACGATAGCCAAATATGGCTTACTTTGTAGATAGTTTAGTTAGTCGCTCTTTTTGCATGGAATTCATATTATTTCTAAACAAAAGCAGAAATACAGTCCAACAATGTTTGTAATGTTTCTTTACAATAAAGACTTGAATGTCGAAAAAAAAAACGGCGGAAGCCAAGTTACATACCTAACGACTTTATGCAGAGCCTATTAATGTAAATATAGGAAATATGCTCAAGGTTGTAAGTACAATTATAGCATGAATAATTAATTAGTACAATTATTCTAAAATAAATGGAAACACTATCGTGGGACGTGACCCACTATTGAATATTTTACGTTACCCTACAGTTATTCACATAACGATTTTGCAAAATAAAGTGTAATGGGGCAACTGAATCATTTTTGATAGCGTTTGACTTTGGGACAAAACGCTTCGGTATACCAAATCCTAATCATATATATATATATATCGCAATAATGTCTGTCGAACTGGCCGTGCCATTAATGTAACTCAATTCTCAGACCACTGACACTAACGTTTAACTGCAACGTTTTAAGAGATTGGAATTCTCTTGTGGAACAGGAATACGATTTTCACAATAGGATCGTTTTGATCGACTTTATAGTCAATTTTTGGTAAATTCTTTCAAAAAATAATAGACGTCAGTCTTACTAAAATTGGCGGCATTTTTTTTAAATTAAATTTTTACTAAAGGCCTCGTGAGTAGAGAATGACAGAATGAAGCTCTAGTGGAAATTCGAAGTTAATCGGTTAAGCATGAATGTACTTTGCTACTATTGCCAAGCGGTTTGCATAAAAGCAAAAATAGTTCTTTTACAAATTGGCTTTACCGCCATTTTCTTTTTAAAAGAATTGCTGAAAAAATTTTTTCTAAATACCCCAAGAAGTGTACAAACATCTGTAAACAATCTTTCAAGGTTCACAATTTCAAGCCTACAAGATAGCATCCATTAAGGAAACGGTCTTAAAAAGGCTCCAATCCATCACAAAAGGATGAATGTATTGTACATGAATATATCATACATACATAAATTTACCTTTGATGCATCGACGCTCAAGAGTATGTATACAGATTGAATGAAAAATTCCTTCGCAGGCTTATCGAACGATTTAATTTTTATCGAAAAGACTATAATAGGCCGCGGTTCACCATAGAGCACACTGACCCACTTCGCTGAGCACAGTTTTTCAAAATTGCATATTATATAGGAAGTCGTCGAAAAAGTAGTCCAACCCGAACTATTTCGAGCAGCTTCCAGGCTTACGCCAAAGTGTAGTAACTTTCATCAAAATATATCGGGAGTGTAAGTTGACGATAAGAAAACAAGACGGACAGACGGAAAGACAAGCGTAGAGTTACTTTCTTAATCGATCGGTGTAATAAAAGATTGTTCTGCGTCAAGTCCTTCTGGAATGTTGCGCACATTCACTTATCCGCAAGTGGTGTAGGGTGTAATGAATGCCAACATGTCTTGTTCAAAATTACAATTACAGTCAATTATGCGATGCCATCCTTATTTTAGAACATTACTGCCCGTAATCTATAGTCCGCTGTGGTTCATTACATTGTTCCCAGTAGACATAAGTCCTATGGACAGCTAATAGATTCCCTTCGAAATTATACTCGTCCACAAACAACTAGGCATTATTGAGTCTTTTCTTTTCTGGCTCATAGCACATAGTAAACTGGCCAGTCGTTCTGCTCGCTTTTAGATTTGAAAGAGGATTTTTCGCTTCCAGCCTTTGCCACAACTAGTTGTGTTCGGAAGCATTGGTTGTTTAATTGAACTCTTTTTTGCGGCTAAAGCAATGCTCACGCATTTTACAATCAATCTTTATTTGCTATTTGATGGATTCGATGTAAAAGGAATGTAATGTTTTTCTCTCAGTAATTCGTTGCGTTAACAACAACGATTCAAGTCGAGAACGAAGGAAAGAAAACTTTTCAAATTTTGTAGCGTGCAAAAATAAAAGTGAAAATCTATTTTTAGTCGATTTTTCAATACAAATAAAATACTTTTCACTACTAATACTTTAACTAGTTGACCTAACAACAACAACAATAATAATAATAACAACAAGAATAACAACGAAAATAACTAATCGTCTGATATCACAGTTAGTAAATTTGGTACAGTTATGTGCTCGTTAACAAGCTATACATACGCAATACGTGCGTGTTGTGTTGTGTTGTGTTGTGTTGTGTTTGGTTTAAACTCGTAGATTGGTTATTTGGTTTATTGGTTGTGTTACCGCCTTGTCAGCAAAGTTGTCGACATTACATAAAAAGGAAAAAACAAAAAAAACAAAAAAAATATATAACAAAACTGCAACAACAAAAACAACAAGACAACATTATTCAGAAACAGTAACCCGGACCCAAGTCAGCTCATACACAGCTACGGCAAAATAATGCAAACAACTCTTTTTCATAAAATTTCGCTTCCATTTTCTATGGGGTACACAACGTACATATATATGCTCGAACCGATGAAGAAGGCACACGCATCAACATATATATATATATATACATTGCCCGTATGCAGTTGTTGGTGTTGGTGTTCGGTAGGTGCCGTTTATTTAAGTCGAAAATACGATGATATGTGAAAATGTCTGTATGCGTATATGAATGCGTTCCGGTGGCAATTGTACAAGTGCGATAAGTGGGCACTCGTTAAAAAAATTTTTAAGATTTTTGTTGGTGTCGAGTTTTATATGTTCTCCGTAAAGCCTATTGTGTGTCATCACGGAAGTACACAACAATAAAATTAATGTTGAGATGTTTGTTTTCAACTTGGCATATATACATATATATATATATATATATATATATATATATATATATAGATAGATATTTATATAGGTATATATGGATGTATATGAGTGAAGAAAAATGCACACCATTGCATTCTGTTAGAAAATTTTCAATTGTTTCATTTCGCTTCAATTAATTTTAAAAATATTTCTACAAATGGCACGAATTGGTTAGAATTTTTTGCTAAAACATTTTTATTTATTGCAACAGCAACACCGACAACTGCAACTACATTAATTTAACATTTTTCATATGGAAATCATTTGTACACAAAAAAAAAAACAACACACGTATATACAAAAAACAAGTAAGAATACCATGGTAGTAGCAAGACCGGTCATTCAATACCCTACACCACATTGTCTAACATAAATCGTATTTTTATTATGGAACACAAAAATTATATCTTGTTTCTATACAAAAGGTATATTTTTCATGTGCATAGTTCTGGGCAAGCGGGCCCAAAACTCAACCTAATGTAGTACAAGTTTAATCCTTACATAGGGCAGGAACCACAAATAGGCGTAGATGGTCCAAATTTTGTAGAGTTCATTTTTTTATAATATTAAGGATCAATTTCCATCACCACTTGTTTTCTGGTCCATAAAGAATCAATTTTCGTCAAAATCCTTATTAGGGTAGGACTCAAAAACTAGGCCGACATTGTCCAAATTTAATGCATTTCATTTTTTTAGGTTAAATTATTGTTATGACATAGTTTTCATCACAAAGCATTGAAAATAACATCTTTGTTCAGCTCCTTCACACCTAACTTCATTTTTTGGTATACGAGAAGGAGTTCAAAAATTTCCCCAGTTGGTTCACAGTTGTCATAACAATGCTAATACTTAGCCACTTTTGTCGAGAAATTTTGAAAATTACAATTTCTTTCCATATAACAACCAAGTGGTCGAATCATTTTCAATAGCGTTGGTCTTTGGGTCAAAACACGTCACTGTTCCAGATTTCATCAAAATATCAAAAAAAATTGTGACATGTAGCTTCCACACAAATTTACATGGACAGACGGACGGACCGGCTTAGATCAATCCTGGTTATGAATTTGATTCCATCAGTATAATAAAAGGTGGGCCCATCTTAAGCCCTTCGGCGTGTTACATACGACCGCACTAAGTTAATATACCCTGTACCCTAAGTGTTGTAGGGTATAAATAAGAATTGCATTAGACCGATAAATTGGTGTATAGTAGTTATGGGTCGGCCTTGCTCGACTATAATGTTCCTGCACTTGTTTTTAGAATACGTTCAACATGTCATTCATGGCATCGCATGTCCTGCTTAAATGTCAATGAAATGCTTTTTTGTATAACGGATTGAAAAAAGTCTTGTACAAATCAAATAGATTTTTTTTTTTATACCCACTATTAAAGGATGGGGGGTATAGTCATTTTGTTTTTATTCATAATGTATGTAACAACGAAAAGGAAGCTTCAGAGACTCTATGAACCTTTGATCCTTTATCAGCATGAAATTTTCAATTGATTCAGCTATGTCTGTCCGGTTATGTGGTGTGCTTTGTTGATACTCTCCTGGTCGGAACAATTAGGTTTGTGCACGCAGGTTGGTATTGAGAAAGGATTAATTTGGTCAGAGCATAGAGCATATGCCCGCAATAAAGCGTAAGATGAAAGCAAACTCCGTTGCTGGGTTTCTGCTCATGCATCGCAAATTATGAAAATTGGAAGACTGAAGTTTTCTACACTAACTTTACCATCGTGGCGATCCTTTGCCCACTCGGCCATGCGCCTTCTTTTTATATACGAACAATATCTACAAGGTCTCCTTGAGTCAATCGACGATTAACAAATACAAGCTCTTTGAGTTTGTTGATGTTTACATCCGCAGCCGAGATTGATGGTCTTCCTAAGTGACGTTCGTCTTCGACTACGTAACGACCGGACCTGCGTACTTACGAACTTGTGATTGTGTAACATTTTGAATTCATTTCATTTTCTTTGGGACGCAAAATTTTTCGTTCAATGAATTTTTCCACTCCAAAAATTTGCCGACAACCAGATTGTTTAAATAAATAAATACAAAAAAGAAAAAGAGAAAACCCCAAAGGTATTACCAGCCCAACAGGGCACGTGTCAGCTATTCACAGCAGTCATACCATTCCACCAAAAAAAAATATACCCATTGATATCCTAGCGCGAGTATTTTCAAAAAAATCCAACCTCATTACGTTTTGTTCACAGCAGCATATGCTGATGGGAATGCGAATGTGAGTTCTCACAACTAATCCTAGCAAATGAATGGAAAACTAAAGGGATTGATAATCAAAGCAAGCACTTTACGATACCATTGTGAAGGCCATAAAAAGTCATATATAGCCTACATCTTGTTAAGTCCTAAAGAAGGAGTCAAATTACATAGATAGTTATCCCGGACGTAAAGAATTTAAGCGTTTTGAACAAAGTACAAAAAGTTAGGCTGTTAGTTACGACATATAATGCCTTTAATCATATTAGGGGGCGTAACCAAGAAATCAAGCAAATGGTAATATTCGTTGAACATTCTACATACTACCCGGAACGGATTGAAGAGCTCATAGTCAGAGTCCGAAAAAAAATAGAATATTTTAAGACCCTACTAAGATTACTAATATTTATATGTTCTAAGAAAACAGGCATGAATGTCGCCCTTTATTAGTTTAAAGGAAAACGTCACACCCAACATTTCCAGTTTGTCTCAAGTCTCTAGGGTAAGTAGACAAATGTATTTTAGCCTGTTTTCACACGGTAGAAGAGGTAGACCAAGATCCCTCCCCATATCACCCAAAGAAAACGATATAAAGTGAAGTTGAGCAGACTCCAAACGGTCAAGAAGGCATCTATAACCAGGATGATCGTTTCTACTCAGCTACCCAGTTAGTTTACCTAATTATTAGATCTTTATCTTAGCCCGAAGAATAAAGTAAATTTCAAAAGCACAATGGTGGAAAAGAATTGATTGTTTAAGATTGAGGTTATGTCTGATCCCTAAGGCTACCAAACATCGTATTAGCAATGACGAAAGAAGAATAAAGACTTTCTAGAAACTCAGAATAGCTATAATCAAAAGCATTTCCATGGCACTCTTTTCCAAAATAAAAGGTGAGATCCATCTAAGTTATTGGCTTTGTGGAATTTTGTAGCAATTACTAATAGATTCGTCTGTCTGTGACACCTTGACAACTTGAACAACTGCTTTAAAGTTCTTCATCAGAGTGGCTTGAAACACTGGCGTTCTGATCATCACTTGAGATGAATCGATCTGTGGAAGAGTACTTGCAAAGTTTATTGTTAACCCTATTCTTTTGTTTATTACTTTGATGCTCTTAAATAAAAGAGCATTAATCTAAGAAACAAATGAAGACGCAATTTCAGAAGCGAAGCAATAATCAATGCCTCTATGTAAATAATTAATTATTATTGAGGTTAGGTCCAATTTCTATTAAATGATGTTAAATGCAACTCTACGCTATTGTTCTTAGTCTTATATGTTTAAAATAAAACTTGAATTTTTTCCTTAGTCTTAGAGCGAACATCGACGAAGTCTTTGTAAAAATCGTAGATATTCCAAAATAGCTAAAATTGAGGTTATACCTGATATCTGTCAAATATCATTAAATCAAACTGTATGCCATTGGTTCTACTCTTATACAATCGCAGATATCTCCAAATAGTTAATTAATTAAAGTTGAGGTTATGTCCAATATCTAGTCTACGCTCTTCTATTTTTAGAGTAAAAATTGAATTTGTTCATTAGTCTTGGAACAAAGATCCATGACTTTTCGGAAATAATCGCAGATATCCAAAAATAGCTAATTAATTAAAGTTGAGGTTATGGCCGATTTTCATTAAATGTTTTACCGAGTCGAGTTATTCGTATTGAAAAATCTTCAGCAGTGATCGGCCGTGAATCGTTTTAAAATTTTCTACACCTTTTTAGGACCCGCAGCCTTTTCTTTTGTACTTGTTTACGACATTTCCTTTGCTTAAGTTGGAAAATTTTCTGCGTATTTCGCAATTTTCTATGAAACATAGCACCACTGTATAGATTATAGATAACGTTGAATACTTGCTTAAATTATCACCATAAACTTCAATATTCACTTAGTGTCCTATACTTCGTATATTTATCAGATTTCTGCATAAAAAAATTTATTGATATTTCACCATCGTTCGCCTCCAGCTGAATTTCGCTCTGACGCTTCTGCATTTGACAATAAGCGAAAATCGAATAAATTCTCTAAATTGAATAATTATTTTGATTTTATTAATTATAAAATTTACGCATAAATCATATCTCTGCGGAGTTGTGCATGAAATATAAAAAATATACAAATAATCGTTCGCTCCCTCTCTCTTTCTCTCTCTCTCTCACTCTCTTCGTCTTCCCCCCCTCTCCCACTTAGTCGTCTGTTTGCTTTTCCCTCTTCTCTATCACTCGAACACTCCCATTTTCCGTTTCTCTTCCCCTCTCTCTCTCTCTCACTCTCTTTGTCTTCCTCCTCCCTACACTCGCTCGTCCTTTTCTCTTTTCCACCTCTCTATCTCGATCTCACACATTCTTTGTTTTCCTCCCTTCCACCCAATTCCACTTTCCTTTCCCCTTCCCCTCTCTCCCCCACCCGCTCGTCCTTTTTCTCTTCTCCCCCTCTCTCTCTATTACTCCCACACTCTTTGTTTTCCTCCTGCTCACACACTTCCACTTTCCTTTTCTCTTTCCCTCTCTCTCTCTCTCTCTCTGGCTCACTCTCAAAGTCAATCACATTGTCTTCCCTTCTGTCTCGTTCGCCCTCTTTTTGTTTAAGGTAATTAAGTTGTAATAATTTATAATGACTTAAATATGAACATACGCATGAAGTCCTTGTTTATGGATAGATTTATACATGCGGGCTGTAATTTATTACTTGGTTTCTCTCACATGCTTTCTTTATATTTTTGCATTTTTTATTTTTCATTTATTTTTTTCTTATATTTCATTGCATTTTAATTCATTTTTATTCGCGCAGCAGTCGTTTTTCTCATTGTTGTGCAGTTGTGAAAATATTTGTACTTCTTTCATACATACATACAGTAACGTACAGGTGTCAGTCTTTAAACGCGTTAGTTATATTAACTAAGTCAAACATAAGATTCGCGAATTCCATCATGGCATGGACAGTTTTTTTTTTTTCTTCAATGTTATTTCTTATACCACGTGGTAGTAAAAATATAATAAAAAAAAAAGAAGAAAAAAAAGAAGAAGAAAAAAGAAAGAAAATGCAACACTTGTTCGTTGCTAGTGTTAATCGTAAATTTTTGGTTAACAAAACCTGTACTAGTTGGAATTCCTGTTAGAAAAGAGAAACCGCATGAAATGTAAAAACCACGTAAATCGAACGGTAACCGTATTTCATATCCGCTCCTTTCAATATCCAACATTAAAATATTGATTATCATTGGCTTTCGCTAACACACTGTGCATACATAGGTTAAGGTGACCAACAGGTATTTTTTCTATAATAGCGCTACCATATCATAGTGGGAAGTGAACAAAGAGAAAAAAAAAACCGGAGCATATTTTCAACTTTATCTACTGGACTGGGGGAACAGAACTCGTTTAACTACCTGGGATAATGTTATGATAGGATTTGGAATTCTATTCCATCTAAGTTAGGAAGCGTAAGATGTTTTAATGGACGCCTAAAGAATCTATATGAAAGTACCTTCCGAAAGATATTTAGCAAATCCATCAACAAATCTCCGTAAGCGCCGGAACAGAAGTCTGTTAACTACTTATGGTAATGGTATGGTAGGATTTGAAAGTCTATTCCCTCCAAGTTAGGAAAGGTAAGATGTTTTCGTGGACGTCTTCCGAACAAGCCGAAAGACACTTAGCAAATCCCTCAACAGACCTCCGTAAGCGCCGGAACAGAAGTCTGTTAACTACTTATGGTAATGGTATGGTAGGATTTGGAAGTCTATTCCCTCCAAGTTAGGAAGGGTAAGATGTTTTTGTGGACGTCTTATGAATCTATATGAAAGTACCTTCCGAACAAGCCGAAAGACACTTAGCAAATCCATCAACAGATCTCCGTAAGCGCCGGAACAGAAGTCTGTTAACTACTTGGGATAATGTTATGGTAGGATTTGGAAGTCTATTCCCTCCAAGTTAGGAAGGATAAGATGTTTTTGTGGACGTCTTATGAATCTATATGAAAGTACCTTCCGAAAGACACTTAGCAAATCCATCAACAGATCTCCGTAAGAGCCGGAACAGAAGTCTGTTAACTACTTGGGATAATGTTATGGTAGGATTTAGAAGTCTATTCGCTCCAGGTTGGGAAGGGTAAGATGTTTTTGTGGATGTCTTATGAATGTATATGAAAGTACCTTCCGAAGAAGCTAAACAGATTCAAAGTAATGAGCATAAATTTGGTAAAAATAGTTCCGAAAAAACAAGAATTAACTTTCTTTAGCTTGTTTCAAAGGCATTGCCATAGAGTGTCGCGTGGCATAGGTGAATATAGATGGAATTATCTGGTTTCATCGCACTTGAGCGTTAAAATTTACCATTTTTTTTGTAGTCGCTTTATGCTTAGGTGGTAAATTTAAAAGATTTGGTAAAAATGGTTCCAAAAAGGAGAATTTAAATTTATTTAGATGGTAAAGTGTCCACAAAAATATCTTATGCTTCCTACCTTGAACGGAGTAGACTTACAAATTCAATCATACCGTTATCTTAAGTAGTTAACAGACCTCTATTACAGCGTCTACAGAGCGCTGTAAATTTGAACTTACCGTCACACCCTTGTTTTTATCATTAATAGATCTTTTTAGAATATTTATAGGTAATGATTACTTGATTCCATTGCGGCAATCATCAGCTTCGTCAGCTGCAAATTAATTGAAAATATTAGCTCTGGCAAAATGTGTTTTTCAATGACTAGCGAAACAATGGATATTGGGAAGGACATGAAGCGGTTTTTCTATACTTTTATATATTTACAGATTTTAAAAAAAAATTTTCTAAATTTCTATATATTTATAAGTGACATTTTAATCTGCTCCACGCTTTTTTTTTTTTTGTCATCTTTTTTCTTTTTGACATTTCAATTTATTGTTTTCATAACTTAACACAGCTCTATTTTATATGGAAGCATTTTTTTTTTTTTTTTTTTTTTTTGTGAATGTCGCCCTGCAATATAATAAAACTTGGTACAAACTCACCCAAACTATGAAAGGAAGATGTGATCACAACATTAGTTAACAAGTTCGCTATTCGCCTTTGATTTTTGTAATTTTTTCTTTTCCCACAGTACACCACTCCCAACGTGCTCCCTAAACATATTGAAGGTGTCGGAGCCCAGAGTCATTTCAAACCCTTTTATTTTCCTTTATAATATGGAGGCTTTAGCTTCTTACATGGAACATCAAGTTTGGCCTCGTAAGCCTCACATATTATGTATTATGTGAGGGCTTGGCCGGATTTCACTTGTGGACGGCAGCACATTGTTTGCAAAAATTCGTTGTACACAAATTTTCATTGCCCCCGGTGGCCGCCTCTAAATTTGTCAATTCCATAATTCTCTCCTCGTGGACAGTCAGTGTCATCTGTTTGCTTGGCTAGTGCCAAAAGGCACGAAGTTAGAACTCGCCTTATAAGTCCTCAACTAATCAATAGAGTCTTTGATGTACACTGAAGTGTGTGTTGCAAGGGGTATGAAATAACTTATGTACTCAAAATGTCAATAATTATATATGCTTGAACACATATACATTCAAACTCATTTACACAAGACGGTTTATCGAAATTATATCCATTTGCTGAGAGACACAATAACTCATTCGAAATTTTGTTCTCGCTATGTCTCGTTGTATGCGAACAATTAACAGACAGATATGAACATGACAGTAAAACGTTGTATGGATTGTTAACTACTCATATGTAATTGAGTCATTCAATCGGAATGCTTGCATAAAATATTATGAAACAAAAAAAAAAAAACAAAAATTTATATATAAAAAATCATGGCATTTAACTTATGTGTAAAAAAAGGCCTGAAGATCAATAAATACAACTTTTATAAAAAGAACAAAAAAACAAAACAAATAAATAAATAAATAAATGAACTATAGAGTCAAATAAAATAAAATCTATACGGACTACGGATGGAAGAAGTTTTGTCCGTAGATATAGTGGATTTTGTTTTTTTCTACTCTACATCACTTGTAGTAGACGGTATATTAACTCTATGCGGATGTATGTAACATCCTGAGACTGAGCTTTCATTAGACCCATCGATTTTCAGACTTGATTTAAGTATGTCTGTCCATCTGACTTCTATCTAGGTATATTCATATTTACATATTTGGAACTTTATTGAGCATAGATGTCATCGCACCATTTTAACCTTATGGTCAAGGTTGAGGCACTATTGCTCATTGTTCGAAATCTATCGAAGATGGCAAACAAAGGAAGCCAATAGGATTTTAATTAAGAACGTTTTCCAAAGTTGACTTAAGCTTGTCTGTCCGTATGTCCGTCTGATATCTGTTTATGTATTTTGATATTCATATCGACGCTTTTATTGAGTGTAGACGTCATGGCACCATTTTAATATTCCGGTCAAGATTGAGGCCATGTTCTATTAGCGTGCTCGACCAATCGTCATACCTTTACCTTTCTATTGCAAAGGTATGTTGATGAGAAAGTTTTAACAGCAGACGCCGGACAAGGGAACGGGAATCACGTTAAAATGGAATGGAATAGTGAACAAGAATATACATAGTAGGCCTTTAGGCGAAACAACTGGTCTAACGTATGACTATCACTCATTATTCCATGCCTATCTAAGGTGGCAGGCAAGCAAACCCGGTAGAATTATAATTAGACCTATTAATTAAGAATGATTTCCAGAGTTGATTTAAGTTTGTCTGTCCGTCTATCAGAGTGATGTTCATCTATGTATTTTCGCATTTACATGTTTGGACAGTGTTTTGATCCAAGGACAACCTTTGTTGAAAATAAATGGAATCATGAGGTCATTTTAATGGCGCCATTGCGATCAGCGCATTGAATCTATTATCACAAGCGGACTGAAGAGCATAATTAAATCAATTTAGAATGGAATGGAAAGATGATCAAGAAAGTGTGCCGTAAACATGTTCTTTCTAATCGAAAGAAGAGGCCTTATGTACTACTATCGCGCATTGCTGCATGTTTACTTAAGATGGCTGGTAAGCAAAGGCAGGACGATTATAATAATAGAGTTTTGCTTCAAGCTAATTTAACAAAAGGTCCACTGTTAGATAATTGAAATGAATATTTGCTTAGATGAAATTACAAATAATTTATGTGCCTACACATTATGCGCATTATAATTACCTTTGAGAATTTCAAATTTCATATTAAGAGATTAAAAGCAAGAGCTCTCGCGCGCGTGTGTGTACGGGAAGGTATCAAAAATGTCTTAAATACAAGTACAAAGAATGAAATGAAAAGTATATCTTAAATATTACATAAGTAATTTATATGTCAATCGCAGCTGTTGCTTCTACATGTCGGTTTAATGGGTTAATAGGGACAAGGCAAACGAAAGTAATGACATGATTCCATTTAAAAATTAATAGAAAAGCATAATAATAATAATAAGAAAATTCTTCTTTTCTTTTTTTTTTGTTTTTTTTCTTTTCAATGCGATAAAGTACGGTTTAAAACGAATCTTTTCAGAGCGTTTTCACATACGATACCGTCGGTCAAACAAAACTTTAAGTTAACTTCTGCAAATTCGCAGGAATATAGTTTGCTTTAGCATAAAGATTTAATCGAAAAATTTCGACAAAGTTATATGAACTTAGACTTCGCTTTCCGCGTACACGTAATTTCATGTGAAAATTCTGTCATGGGTCGTTTACAGTCGCTACTTTCACTTTACGTTCGGCAAAGGTTCATAGGTTACATGAAATCTGAAATTTATGGCAACCTTTTAACAAAGTGTTCATCGAACGTTCCTCCAGAAATGTTGAAGTGCTGCCCACGTGGTTTAGTTCCCTTTTGAAACTTGGAAGGCGAAAAGAAAAACGCGTATTATTTCCAAAAAGGCAAATATGATAGGTTCCCTTCGCTTTTGTCTAACGGTTATTTTTTCTGACTTTTTTGACGGAGTAGGATTTCAGCAGCGAAAGAAAACCCCGTGTACGCAAGAACCCATTTTTACCCGGACAATCTATAAACTAACGTTTGATCGATTGAAACAAAAAGAAAAAGCAATGATTGGTCGATTGAAACAAAAAAGCAATGTGTAGTGAACCCAGAACTTGTCCGTCCAATGCTTTTAATGTTTCTTCGATTGGTTTCGCCATACGGTGTCAGAAGTGGAACAGGCTACAAACTCATCTTATTATTTACGTGGTAACGTGACTTAGAGGATCTATTGCACACGCCTATGCGCTTAGTCCTCTAGTTTTAGGATTTGTGTGAATCCCATCACCTTCTTCGGATCGGAGCATCATACTGTGTCCAGCTTTGTAAAATGACCGCCAGACATTTGGTATGTAATTCTGCAGAGAGCCGCAAATTCACATAGAATATGATGGGACGTTTCACTTGTGCTTTGAAAGAAACTGCATGAATCTGTATCAAACATACCCATGTTTTTCAAATGGTACCTGAGGGAATTGTGACCCGTGTAGAAGTCGATGGCTAAACGCAGGTCGCTTCTTCTTCGTTCCAGCTGTTTATGTGTCCTAGCGGAAGGTTTAATGAATCTTTTTACCCGCCGTTGTCCTGCACATTACTTCCAAAGGCAATCCGCTTTAATCTGTGCCCATTGCGATACCAACCTATTAAGGTGGCTTCTTGGTACGCCACAGAACGATTCAGAACTTTCCATGGCCCCTCGGGCTCTCTCCTCATGGCTAGACATTCAGTCCTTTCGTTGCCCTCAACACCCGAATGGCCCGGCATCCTTATTAGATGCACTTCATTGTGCCGGCCCAGCTCAGTCAATGTTTGAAGGACATTTGGTATATAGTAACCGTCCTCTCTTTAAAAATCGGCCGTTTTGGGTAGTAGGTGTTCCTTAGTACAAGTTTTACTGGGCTTACTCTTACCTATTCGGCTTTGTTGTTCAAGTAAATGATTAGCTTGGCCGTCTGCATTTTCACTTTCAGCAAGGAAACCACTTTGACTTGGACCAGAGAACTTGTAATGCATTCTTTTGTGAATCTTTTGAAAACTATTTTTTAAAAGTGTTTAACTTTCGAAATGCTGCCTGCCGACCACAGCGTCGTCACAGGGAGTTTGAAAGGCATTGAATACAAGCCCAACATTGATCAAATAATTTCTTGAGTCATTTATTTCACAGATCTTTAACTAAATCCTGTCACTCTTCACAAGAGTAAATATAAAAATTATACTAAGGAGCATATAGCGGAAGGTAAAGATTTCGATATTTAAGACATTTCTCTTTCTCACTAGTGGCGATCGGGCTTTAAATCGGGCTTAACATTGCGAAGAAGATCAGACAGATATTGTGCGAACATAACCTCAACATTGATGCTTGCAGGCATTTTCATATGCTTGATAAAATGAGTTTCGTGTGCTTGATTATGTCAAAAATTTATCATAGATTTTTCAAAAAGTTTACTTATCACACGACAAGTAACATAATAAAGTTAACATACTTTTCCGTAATAAACATAGAAAAAATAAAACAAAAAGGTTTTATTCAAATGGAATTCAGTACAAAAATGTTTTCTTAGTTTGAGTTTACAACAATAAAAATAAAAAAAATATTTTCTAATTTTTTTACGTTTTCGTTTTCGTTTTCGTTTAGCTTAGTTTTTACTTTAGAAACAATAAAACAGAGAGAATTTATTGTAAGCATCCGCATATTGTTGTGTACGCGCGCGGTTTTCGTTCAGTGAGTCCTGACAAGTTTTTTCATGCAATTATATGTATGTACGTACGTACGTAGCTCGAACTTTTTTAAAAATTTCTTCTTTGTTTTGTTTTTTTGTCGATTTCTTCACGCTACACTCGTTTTGTATGTTCCCGGTTTTTATTATTTGTGTGCACTTCCTTTCTTCCATTATTCTTCTCTTGTTCGTCCTCTTTTTTTTTTCCTTATTCTATTTACCGTAAATAAATTGTAAACTACAACATGAACAAATATGCCTTTTATGCTCTCGCAGAGCCTGAGTGCTCACCGGTTATTTGTGTACTTTTTTAGATCCACCATATATATGCACGTTGCCTTAGGATCTCTCCTCTTCTTCTACTATTATTTTGTCAGTTTTATTTGTTTGTTTGCTGCTTATTGTTTATTTTTGTCGTCGTATTTTTCGAAAATTTTCCAAAACAATAGCTTTTTAAAGGGGAACAAATAACTATGAACGCAAGAAAATTCTCTTCTATGATAAAAAAAAAACAAAAAAAAAATGCCACATAATGTTAATGGACGTTTTGTAAACAAAACAAACAATGTTATGACGCTGGAATACTAATTCAATGGGAACGTGGAAGGGAGGAAATATACAATCGAGTGAGAAAATGAATATAAAGAATAACATAAAGCAAAAATTATAATAATAAATTCTTTTCGCTACATATGATAAATAAAAAAGTTTACACGCTACGCTCATTGCTTTTAATTGCTTCATTCTTCTAAATAAAATTGTTGCGAAGATTTTTTACAAACAAATATTCCTTCATACAATTGTTGCAAATAAAGACTAAAGTTCGCTAATTACAACGGCAATAAATTAAAAGTTTTTAAAGCACTGGAAAAATGCAAGGGCAATACAAGAATCGTGGAAAAGAATAAGTGATAAATATTGAGGTTATGTTCGATCTTTGTATCTAGTTCTAAACCCATGTAAATGTTTCAAAAAGCGTGGTTAGGTAGAGACAGAGAGAGAGAGAGAGAGAGAGAGAGATAGAGAGAGAAAGAGAGAGAGGGAGAGAGTGATAGACTGAGAGAGACAGGGGAATTGAATGAGTAAGGAGGGAGGTACAGAAAGAGAGAGAGAGAAAGTGAAAGTGAGAAAGTGAGAGAGAGAGGGGAAGTGAATGAGTAAGGAGGGAGAGAGAGAGAGAGTGCGAGAGGTTCAGAGAGTGGGAGTGACAGAGTGAGAGAGAGAGGGGAAGTGAATGAGGAAGAAGGGAGGAAGAGATAGAGAGAGAGAGAGAGAGTGAGAGAAGGAGAGTGAGAGAGTGGGAGCGACAGAGTGAGAGAGAGAGAGAGAGAGAAAGTGAGTGAGGAAGGTTATAGAAAAAGGGGTGAGGGGAGGAAGAGAGAGAACGTGTGATTCGTAAAAATATCGATCCAACATTGATTGCGACCCCGTTTCCCTCAACATTAAATCACCTTAGCCATTCAGTCCCCAACAGTGTGTTTGCAATGCATAGTTACTTTTTCTAGAATCAAAACATCGAGACCAACTGCTACTGTGTAGCCCGTTATGTGCCTCTATACCGTTCCATTGCCCAGTAGTGGCATTGTGAGCGATTTCTAAAGCTGCCGCAAAAATGAAGTTTTATCCGATCCCGATAGCTTCAAGGTTATATAAGACGCCTTTACTAATCGAATAAAGTTATGTCCCGTCTCCGCTGATTTCACACTAGTGGAATAATATCCGATGTCTTTCGTTTTCCGATCTATTGCTGATTCCGATCTAGTTTTCCGAATAATATTATATCCGATATTCTTTGTGGTTAAATGACGTTATGCAACGTCTCCGTAGCCTTCACACACGTGAGGTTATATGTTATGTCCTTAGTTATCGTATGAGGTTATGTCCCATCTCTGCAATATTCACGCAAGTGCCTTACAACCGATGTCCTCAATAGTTAATTGAGATTATGGCCGATCTCTGTAGTCTTCACACAAGTGAGGTTATATCGGATATCGTGAATGATTGAATGAGATTATGGCCGATCTCTGTAGTCTGCACAGAAGTGAGGTTATATCCCGCACCGTTTGTTATTAAATGCATTTATGACCGATCTTCGTAATTTCCAGATTGTATTCTTGATGTTCTTGCTTATTAAATGAGGTTATGCCCTCCATAGTCTTCATACAAATGAGGTTATCCAGAGAGATTGTGTTCGATCTCGACAGTCATCGCACAAGTGAGACTATATCAGATATCGTGATTGGTTAAATGAGATTACGACCAATCTCCGAGGCCTTCACGCAAGTGAGGTTAAATCCGCCGTCGCTATGATCGAGCCACATAATTTTGAAGTTATATCCGATATTGTCAAATAAGGTTATGACCAATCTCCATAGTTTTCGCAAAAATGACGTGTTACCCCCACCTTTAGTTACCAAATGAGCTCATCACCGATTTCGATAATCCACATCGATGTGTTTATATCCGAGGTCTGCGATCGCCAAACCAACTTTACATTTATGACATTCAATCATCCAGCTTCAATCAGAGACTAAAAAAGTGGCATTACGACATCGTAACAAATTTTCCTTGAAGTTCCAATTGGATGAGCCACGATAAGAACTCGTGTACGAAGGACTTCTTAAATATTAAAGTCATTGCAACAAATTTTCGCAAATTTCTTTTTATACAAAGTTTTAGCTTTTTCATTATGTCCATCACACACGGACGTATGGCTTTTAATTAGTTTTCGTTTTTATTTTTCGAAAATTTCAACGCATACACAATCAGTAAAAAAACGTGCGAAAGTTTGCACTTTTAAGGGGATTGCATTGATCACTCTTTTTGCAAAAATTTTCATGATATAAGTCCGTAATTTTGCATGCACGCATACAGTTTTATCAAGTTAAGCAGTCATGTCTCTTTATTGTTGAACCTTTCATTCTTTTGAAAGTTAAAAAAAACAAAAAAAAAAAATTCAATTTGCATAGCTTTTTATGGATATTATAGACGCAAAAAATTGAAGCAAAATTTCGCTGTACAGATAGCTTTAGTTATTGCTTGCAAGGTCGTTTTCCAAATGGGTGTTGCCCACTAGCAGACATGTTCGCGATTCAAAAAAAAAAAAAAAACAAAAGTTTTTTTCATTTAATTTTTTTGCTTTAGTAATTTACTCACGCCTCGCCGGATATACAATTATACGGCGCGTTAAGAGCATATAAGGTATTTCCGTAAGTTAACAAATATTACGAGCTTGATTTCTACGTATGACTTATATATGGATATCTTTCGCTCACTTTAAATTTTTTCTTCCTTCCCTTCTTATCTTTTTCTTTTCACGATTTAATTTATTTCTTAAGCTTGTTTGTAGTAAACGAATAAGATTCTAACTCTAACAATTATCGAAACGATTGTGCTGAAGAAACCAAGACAAACTTACCGAGATGCTTAAACAAGCTTTAAGAAAAACTCAAGTGATCTCTGGCATGGATAAAGATTTATAGGTGTAAGTGATTTTCCACATAAATGACAGAAGGAACTTGACGTCTACATTTAGTGGAGCGAAATGTTCACATTCATGTTAAGTCATCTGAGAGAAGGTTCCCTTCCAAAGAAGCAGTTGTTTTCGTCTACCTAAGATAATTAATTCATGCTAGGGAAGAATGAAGAAAATTGTTGTCGAATTGCATCGCATTCACTTCGTTTCAGTTATTTAAAAAACCCGACATGAAATTTTCGCACACCACACCTTATCCCTTACACAGCCGCCTTTCAGTACAAAAAAAAAAAACATATTTATAGACTGAGAGAATTATCCAACAACACGCAAGGGAAAGGAAGCATTTAGCTCCTTGACTTTTGCTGAAACCTATTCAAGCACGCTTTTTGCCCAGACATTTTTAGAAAAATGCAGTAAATAAGCTGTTGTCCAAATACCGCAGAAAACTAGAGATATCTTTTTTCCATGACCGCCCACGCAAAATGTCCTGTATACGTGCAGGTATGGTGGTAATCAGGGAGAGCTACAGGAAGAGAGGAATAAAGGTAGGGAGTAGTGTTTGTGAATGTTCGACTTGAAAAGGCAGACATCAGACCTGTTAAAGGACTTAATTGGTGGAAAAATCTCTTTTATCCCTGTAGTTTTGAACACGCTTTCATCGCCCATGAGCATCTGAGCCTTTCGTTGTATGTTATTGAGAGATCCCAAGCAAACCTTGGATGCTCCCATCCACACACGCGAATTATACTCTAATTTTGGCCGGATATAGGCGCCATAAATGATACGGACATCGGCTACAATGAAGTATTTTGCAGCGATTTAAGAAATCTGAGCCCTTGATAGCGTCTTTCAACACTTCGAACACTTCGCTCTATCCAACACGCATTGTTTTGTATTCTCGTACTCTGAACATCAAGAGTTGCCAATTTTTCTACATGGACCACAACAACAGAGGGAGGTTGTTCATCGTATTTCCTGTGTGTTAGGAGACAGCTTTGAGTCTTGGCGATGTTAAAGCTTATCTTGTTAGCCTGACATCATTCAGATATTTATAAGAAGTCCAGATATAGTGTGATATTCATCACGTAGCGTTTATTCTGTATCTGATTGTTGGATGGTCTCTTACTGAAGGAAAACGAGCGACGCAAGGTTCCGTCGTTTGCCAACGGGTTGATAGGATTTCCTATTACACCCAGGAGGTCGTGAGAAATGATTAGAAGTGGTCACATTTGGACATTACTAGTCCATAACTTTTTTTTACGACACGTAATAACGTGATAGTTAACGTTCTTTTTTCCCTCGTGTACATGTTTCTGCTCATGCCAGTGAAACAGTAATAATAACGTTTTATATAGAAGTTCCTCCAATATCGTGGAAAACTATTCTTGCCTCGCTATCACATGACTGCGATGGAATAGTTAAGATTTGAAGATAGATTGCACATAGCCCTTAAACTTAAGGGAAAATTGCTTACCGGTACAAAAATCACTACCGATCAAACAAATTGTATGTATATACAAACAAAGGGAAAAGTCCGGAGAAATTTTCACCAGAATTTAAACACATCTCTCTTATATTTTGAAGGAAGATTATTAAACCAAATGTGTTGTACTTAGATCGATAAGTTTTCGTCATTTGTCTTGTAAAACCGTTATGCCATTACTATGGATCTCCTGGTATTTCTAGATAAAAATTGCCCACCAACCAATAGATCCTCACAGTGTACATTTGAAGAGAGAGAATTCGGCAGAAAATGAACAAGCGGTTTTCCAACAAAAGAAGCTCCGTAATGCACGGAAGTATCCAAGCTAAACTCTGCCAATTTTTTTCGCATCATTAAAGATCTGTTTGTGACGGAAGATGGCGTCTTTCTTATTGATCGACTTTGGATGCTTCATCTCAATTGTGTTAGCTTTAGTCGTATTAGGTCTTAATAGTGGAGAGAGGAATCGTCTGGCTAGTTTGCACCAGCTCACGATGCTCTTTTTCAGTCTCACGAAAAGTAAAGCATTGCGCAGCTTCATCCAATATTTTTTCGTAAATTGTTGTCATGTAGAGCGAAACTATGGGATCAATTGGTTCACCCATAGACGTGCCGAAACCTTCACCTCTTCGTGGTGCTCCCTATAAAACATTTTCTGTGCATTA
>KK499922.1:28609-44506 GCA_000688715.1 Glossina pallidipes | reverse complement strand
TTCGATTGCCGATGGTTGTAGGCAACCCGTCTGATTAAGACTTCATGTCAGGTGCAGACGTTAAACACACAGAGCTATCTGTCCATCTTTCAGGGAGAGCATAAAGAAGAAATATGCGCACTTTACTACTTTGAAAGGAGTGAAGCACTTACCTATCTCTTCTCCAATAATTCTTTCATAAGTCTGCAAGCCCTTATCGCCCCGATAGATGTGATATTGTAAAATAAGCCAACTTTTTCATAATTTATTAATCTTCCCTCTCTCTCCCCTCTACCAACTGATTGAACTATAAGATGACCGGGTAGGATTAGTTTTCTGACTGGATAGGATTACGGTTCTAAGTTCATTTATCGGCAAAAATTTCCCAAAGTTTTTGCTTTACCTAATATTTAATCCTCTCATTGTATGCGGCAAAAGGAGGTAATAAAAGATTCGACTTCAGGCAAACACTTTTCAAAATTTTTCATTAGTTTTATTATAATAATTAATTAGGAAAAAACAATATTTAACTAAAATGAATAAGTGTCGTTATATAAATGTGTATTGCCTAAATGCCTTCTAAAAAACGACCAACCGAGTGTGTTTAATAGGAAGTGAAATTTATAAATATTATAATTAAAAGCAATTAGATAAGGGTACGGAGGGGGGAAAGGAAAAAAAAAAGGCTTTAACTACGCTAAACAAACTTTAAAAATCGTATACAAGAGAAGATGAGAAAATCGTATGAAGCTTAAAACGACTATAGGATACGTAACACCAATTAAACATCAGTTCAACTAATCTACGAAATTAATCCTTTTACTTATCTTCCAATTAAATTCAAGGCGTTTGCAAGTGTGTAGTGTGAGAAGTAATAGAATTAAATCTAATTTGAATTGTGTGCAAGCAAGACCATGTACACATGGCGGTGACAGTCTTCACGCTATTTCACTAAATCAAAAATTTCTATCACTGATCCATTTTCAAATTATTTACCGAATATATGGATGATATTAACTAGGAAGCTTGCTTGTTTGCTAATCTCGATGTTACCTGTGAAGTGAGAAAGTAAACATATGTCCCACTGATGACTGACTGTATTGAAGAAGTAACAACAAATTATGTACAACTGTGACCGACTAAAGCAAATAAAAGCAAGAGAGAGAGAGAGAGAGAGAGAGAGAGAGCAGAAAAATCTAAACTCAACGTACACAGGCACACATTTGTTTATGAATGTAACATTTTTAAGCCAACACATCGTAAGTGGTTGCCGCCGACATTGGCCCTGACCAAAAAGCATTAGCCTGGACATAAACAGTCTATATTACCGTTTTCAGTAGAGTATGATATAAACGGAGCTTGTTTTTCTTTTTTTTTTTTTTTGTGTTACGAAACCCTCAACTCTTCTTCTCCCCTAATTATTTTTTTTTTTTTTTTTTGCATTTAATGACTATGAATGTAAGAGTAATTTGTTCTCGTATTTGATATGAAAATAAATGTTAGCCCTTGCTTGTGTAGGCATGCAAACGTGTTTGTAAGTTTTCGGTTTTAGACATTGATTTTCTCACACCTGCCGCATGATGTTGTGGCCTCTCTACACAAATAAGCCACACTAACCAACAAATCAACATATGTTAAAATAGCAGCTAGCTACCCACACAATAATTCTCATTCTTACACGTAACGTATACATGAATAAGTGCGCTATAAAATATTATAGTTTACTACTCGAAGAAGAGGTCAACATTCATTACTGCATGGTAATGAAACTAGGAACAATAATAGAATTGTATAAGGGGTAAAGCGAAAAAAAAAGAAGAAAACGAAAAGAAGGGGAAAAAAAGATGCATAAAATAGTAGTAAAAATCAAGCTATTTTATGAAGTAATTTATCGTAAATATCCCGAAGTATATAAATTATCAGTTTTAAGGTTATGTGTAACTTGTTTTGTCTTCAAATAATAATAAGTATTGATCTCATCAATCATCAAATGCAGATTAGAACTACTTGAAGCACTAATGCACAATTAATCAAAATGGGTACCATCTTAAGGATTAAATTCCTTTATATTTCCATACCCTTCCAGTTATTTTATGGATTAATGTCATCGTAAATATCCCGAAGAACATAAACCATCAGTTTTAAGGTTATGTTAAGCACTAATGCTCAATCAATCAAAATGGGTAGCATCGTAAGGATCAAATTCCTTTACTTTCCAGGGTTCGTAATGTCCACACAATTTAATGAAAAATGAGTTCGTATATAAGTTGAAGATGATAATTGGCGAAATTCTAAGCTCAAGACATTTGAAAGTAGTTGAGTAGGATCGAAATTATAGATGATTTACACTCAACTTTTTTTTTCTTCAAAATGCACCAATCACTGAGGCGTTGAATCCTATTCGAACCACATGGCAATGATTAGAAAGGAGTAGTGGAGAAGGGGGTTGGAGGGAGAGAAAGAGATAGACCGACGGCCGCAGCCTAATGGGTGCGTGCACAATTCATAAGTTAAGCCTTTACCACACTCGAAATTTGAAGGCGCGACCACTGACTTGGCAGCCGCGATTCTTACCTACAGGGCTACCCATGCGAGGAATGCTCTTCCAAGTCGGGCAGTAGATTTAAAGGATTCACATCAGTGAATCACAGGAAAGAAGAGTTTAGAAATGAAAATCAAGAGGTTTTCAAACCACTGGAATACAAAACTGATGCCGATAACAATAGAGAAATCAAAGTAGTAGCCAATCCAAGTAGTGATCTAACAACAACAAATGAAGAGAAAATTTTTAAAATGTCGACTTAAAATGTCAACTTGCCTAATATATGTCCTTTCTCTTTCTCTTATACATCGGCGGATGACAAAAGAATAGTAAAAAATATCTGCTGAGTTCACATATATCAGCAAGAATCCAAAACGAAACAGACCGAATTTAAAAATCAGTAAAACTGACCGAATATACTTAGACCGGATGGTGTTGCCTAAGTAGCACTAGATATGGTATACTTCTTGAATCCACTATTAATCCCATAAAGATAGCATGTAAGTGAAGAAACCCTATTTAAAGTAGGATTCATAAGACAAATGCTGATCTACGTGATTCATACCCAATCAAGAAGTTAATATGTAATAGAGGGCGAAGGGCTAAGAACGAAATGCGAAGGACCAACGGTAACGCAGAACATTTAAGTTGTCTTTGGACGAGATCAGCGGATTTAGTTCGTTACATTCGTTTTACTTTCAGATTAGCATCGCTTCGAACTACAAGATTATCTTTAGCCGTAATCTATACACGATGAAGTAGGGCTGTAAGATTCAGTTGAATTTTGAACATATATTTTTTTATGATTTCATATCTTATTTTCAATTTTCTCCTTTATATTGTTGCTTTACGCTCAGCTTACATTAAAAAATAAAGTTTTACTTATCTTTCGAAGTTTTCTTAATTTTATGCAATAAATTTTCGGCTTAGTTCATGGTTCGCGGCAAAATTATCACATACTGCGCGATACTGGTATTACTATTCAGAAATGATATGTACAGTTCCCCATAGGCATTGTCTTCTTCCTGTCAACGATATGGTAGTCCTTTCTGACAGTGTGACTATGAGGCACATCTTGGTAGGATTCGTTATAAAAACACATCCACGGAATACGGTTCAATATGCAACAAAAATGTATCTTTATTCGTTATATACATTTTACATATATATACACATATATGTAAGATACACTTTACATATTTATACATATATATATATATATATATATATATATATGTATTTCTTACGTTCCTTTCGTGGTTATTCTGAAGAGATTTAACTCTCTGATACAGAATCGAGAATATATAAAGAGTATTGTAGCCCTTTACATTAAAGAGATTTTGAGAATTCCAATAGAAAGGACATAGGGACGGATATAGTTAAATAATCAACTGGTTTTATGCTGATTTGATATATATAACTATATATGTATAATCACATATATTTATATATATATATATATATATATATATATATATATATATATATATGTTAAGATAATGTTTTTCGAAGTAATGCAATAAACGATATGATAAAATAAGCGTACCGTTAATTTAACCGCTGATATATTTAAAATTTATTCGGGGCATTTATCGTTTTTAGACGGTCACGTACATGGAAAATTATTGTGTTTTTAACATGTACAACATTTGACCCCTTTGATACCTGTCTTAAATGTTATAAATAACATGAATTGTTTATTTGTTTAGTTCACCTTTGTGTCACGTAATCACATTAAACAACAGACTGACTCATGAAATTTACGTTAAAACATTTTATAAATTCTCCTACTTGTATGTATATATATATATACAAAGTAATATCCGTTCGTTATAGATGATTTCAAAAAAAAAAAAACTAAAATTAATTTTACGTAAATAGAAACAAACTTTTCGGACTATATATCATAATATTTCTAAGATTTATCTAAACTTTTTCGACATTTTCTTTTTACTTTTGCGTTTTCTTCCGCAACTTTTTCTTCCTTCATTTTTTATTTATTTTTTTTCTTTTCTTTCTTTTTTATTTTTTTTTTCTTCTCTTTCATCTTCTCTGGTTCTCTTTTTCATCTCCTTTTTATCTATTTTTTGCGTATTTTTCGTCTTTTTTTCCATTCTTTTCCTTAACAACATTTCTCTCATTTATCTTTCAAGCTTGTTCGACATCCTATAAAAATTTTACCACAACCTATGAGTGCTACTTTCTTTTACTATTATTTGCTTTACCATCTTTTTTATCTATTTTTTGCCTATCTTTCGTCTTTTTTTTCCATTCTTTTCCTTAAGAATATTTCTCTTTAATTTATCTTTCAAGCTCGTTTAACGTCCTATGAGTGCTACTTTCTATTACTGTTATTTGCTATACTACATTGCACTTTAGCTTGCTATGAAACCTTATATAGTGAGACTCAGGCTTATTTCAAATCAGGACTAGAAGGTGTTACTTAATATCGTTGATTAGCGCCGGTATTTCTCGTAGATGGCCAAATAAAACTGAGGAATCCGTTCGTAAGAGTTTAAATTAGTGAATAACAAGTAAGAACATTATAGTCGGGCAACGCCGAACATTGCATATCCTAAACCACAGTTATTCTTTCGAATGAAAAAAAAAAAAACGCCCGTAATGAAAAGAAAAACTAAAATACCGATAATTTTTTCAAATTTTCATCTATAACTTTCGATCCCGTAAATATAGTTTTCGCCAGAACCATATCTAGAAATAGCAAAATGGGTGGATCTTGGAAGAAAGCAGTTCATATGTAGTGCGGACCCAAAGTCGTCCCTCCTTTTGGGCTCACGGATTATCCGTTTCTGGTGAGGGGAAGCGAGTGCTAGATTAAGATAAAATAGGAATAGATTAAGATAGCAGCAGGAATAGACTAAGATAGCGATAGGGATAGACTAAGATAGAAATAGCATATAGGTAAGAATAGATTAAGGTAGAATAGGAATAGAATAGAATAGATTAAGATAGCAATAGGGACAGACTAAGATAGCAATAGGTTAAGCTTAGAGTAGAAGTGAGTGGAAGTTGGGCTCTCGAGGTGAAAGGTCGAGGTGTCTCGCTTGAGACGTCAGATGGTGTACGCTGTCCAATCGTTAAGCAAGGTATTATTTTGTAACTTTAACGGCATAAAATATCAAGGTTCAGAGATCGACATTATATTGTTAGCAATTCGCTAAAGATAACGGTAATAACTTTCAATAGTAAAGAGAAGGAACAAGTCCCTATAAAAAATAGAAATTTCTTGTGTTTTCCTTCCCTGGGCCGTTGAGCTGCTCCAGCCTATGGAAAAGGGCCGCAATGATCATCACGATATATGTTGCATTACATGTAAAGATGTCCACTTCCTGAGGTAAAATTTTTGAGCATGGAATCACAAACCTGTCAACAATGTACTTAAAGTACATTTGATTTTCGCTACGAACTTTTTACGCAGCCCCAATGAAAACATTTACACATATATATATATATATATATGTGTGTGTTTTATTTTCGAAATAACCTTAAAATACTTTGAAATGATTCTTGACAATTATACTAACAATAAAAGCCAATTTGGTAAAAACAACAGCGAGGAAAATGAACAGCAGGTAGCAACATCTTCATCATTGTCAAGAACAGTATTTCAGATTTGACCTCATTGTGTCCGTTTCAATTGAAGCGTTTTCAAGTGCATGAATGCATTCGTTTTGCAATAATGCATCTGCATCTGCAATTGTTGCCGCCTTTTCCTTTTTGCATAAGCATCGTCTCGGTTTACTTGCACATATCATTTATTTTCTTTCTTTCTTTGTTCTTCTTCTTGTTCTTCTTCCCCCTTTGTAAAGAGCATAAGTTCATTCGATTGAAATTATATGCACTGTAAGGTTTTTGGGAAAAGGCAGAGAATATATGCATGTATGTATGTATGTATGTGGAAAAAAGTAGAGATGGGGAAATTTGGTGCAGTGTCGCAAAATCGACTGCAATGCATGAATAAAACGTTTTAATCCTAGTACGTGGCAGCGTAAACTAACCACATCAAAGTACTATTTGGCTTATTTTTGCTTGTTCTTTTAATTTTCACTATACGATCTAAAATTGCTTGCTGCCGCATGCTAAACAAAAAAAAAAAAAGCCGTGGCATAAATGGTTTCATTCACACAATGTGGGTAAAAATGCTTGAAAACCACTTGTGCTGGGAAAACAAAAAAAAAAAAAAACGAAAAAAATTGATTTCTCTTACCTATGAAAAGTTTTCCTTCGTCTTCTTCGTCTAGGTGGGATTTAATCAATAATACATATATGATGATGGTGATGCAGTTAATGCCTGTACCTAAAGATTACATTGTTTTGAAAATTGTGATAAGTGCACTTCATAAGCAACAAAGACAACATTCATGTGCATGCAGCATAACGTCATTTATGTAGAAAAATACACTGGGGGACCTTATAAAAAATGTGTAAACTGATAGATGTAAGTTTCTGAGCTGAATATTAGACAATAGAGACTTTTTTTAGGTTAGCCTTTTGAAATAACACAGAACAGAAGAAAAGAATCCAAAAAGTATATTGAAATTTATTCGATAGCAGAAGTTGTTGAAATACTTGTCTTACTTTAACTTATTATGTAAAAAGTCAATTGCTTCCTCTGTAGGAAGACATGTAGCTCGATATCGCTGAACAACATATTTTTATCTTTCATCACCACTACGTTTATCTTAAAAAAAAAAACAAGAAATAGCAATAGTCGTTACCTAAAAAATTACGAAGGCGTGGTCGTGCACTTTTTTCACTTTGTTGCGATATGCATATAATTCATCTAGAAATTTTTATCGTTATATTTGTTGTAATTTGTATTGTAACAGAAGTTTGCTTAGTTTATATTACAAGGGAAGCGTGCCCTTTGACTAATTTACTGCATTTTCAATACAACCCTGTGTGCAAGAAGTTCCGATATTCAAGCTAAATTTCAAGCTGCGATTTTTTAATTTTTACGACTAAAACGAGATCTATCACAGCCACCTATGCTGATGGATGGCCGGACGGATAAATGCCTAGAACAAATGCGTATGCTTTCTAGGATCTCCAAATGATCCTTCTAGGTGTTCCAACCGCTTTAACAAAGTGAGCATAATCCATTTACAGAGATCAACAGTGAATCAACAGTGACGGCAATTATTTGCACTTCACTTCAGCTTCTGTTCGTCACTTGCATAGCATTTACGCTTATTTTTCAGAAATTTTTTTTATTCCATACACCACTTGTGCTACAAGGGTATATTAAGTTTGTGCGGATATACGATAGACTATTTTTATTATACCGATCGACACTCAGTCAAGTACTTTCCGAATATAGGATAGGATTGTCCGGCTCGAATACGATTCTTGGAATAGTGAAAAATAAAATATATATAGATATAATCTGCCATGGACCATCCTTAACCGATCTACATTACTTTGCTTAATACTTAGTTAGTTATTCATATAATGACTTTTCAAAACAAAGCTTTATATGGGAAGTGATCGAACAAATGGTCCGACTTGAACCATTTTCAATAGCGTTCATCCTTGATGCAAAAGACATCGATATATCAGATTTCATCGAAATATCTCAAGGATTTGTGACGTATTGACCAGAGGAACAAGTGAACAGACGAACAGACAAGCTTAAACTGTGATTCAGAAGGGGATTCGCAATCGATCAACATAAGGAAAGGTGGGTCTATCGTAAATTTCTTGTAACACTCGAGCTGTAGGGTATAAAAGAGTCATGACATAAGAGGGCAATGGCGTCCTAGCATAATAAATTGACCGTTAAAATGAATCATCAGGTGGTTTCAGTTATTTATCAGCATACATATACACGTACATATACAGTCCCTGCTATTTAATTGCATATGTTGGGTGCTTGTATGATTTTTGCACTTCAAGCCCCTACCAAAATCGCAATAAATTACCCTGATCATCAAGAATATTTACATTTTATAAGATCTCTAATGAATATTTGTGTGTGTGTGTGTGTGTATTCAAAATGAAAGAAGAACAAATCCATTCAAAGAGACATAATTTCGCGTTAATCAGCATAACTTTGTTTGTTTGTTTTTGTTTACTTTCAATTTTACCCTTACTTTGATTTCGTTCATGCTCGTTAGCTCGTCATTTATTTAAAAAAAAAAAAATCACGTTTCTTTAAACATTCGTTTCACTAATAAATGCAGTAAGAGAAACAATTTTACCGCAAATTGCTTTAAAATTGCTTTACATAAATTAGTTCCTATTATAAGGCTGTGCTGTGCTGTGCTGTGTGTGTGTTGGTGTATTATGTTGTTCGGTGTCGAAATTACCCCTCGGCTCGTGTTTATACGCTCGCTATGAATTTTAGTCAAATATATTCACTGAGAAATTGCAGTCAATTTAAAAAGGCTACCGGTATTATTTTATATATGCACAAATAAACATACACACACACACACACACAGATATTATATACATATAGACCTTTATTGAGTTAAATGATGCATAATTTATGCAAAAATGTAAGGAGACACAAGCGCGTTCAATGGGCTAAAAGCAACCGCAAATTCGTATAAAGTATACGAACGAAAAGTATAAGAAGTTTAAGAAGTAACGAAGAAGAAGAAGAGGAGGTGAAGTTAAACATGCCTATACGTGTATATGTGTGCGTGTGTGTGTGTGTTTACGCTTCACATAAAGGAAGTGGAAATGTTACAAATTGTCGTTATAATGAACAAAAGAGACCAGTAAAGAGAACGCGGGCTTCTTAGCTCGACACACAATGCAATATCAACCAAAATGGGAATGAGGTCGTAAATATTAAAGGACTTGAAACAAGAAATATGAGCGATTTTCTTTGTTAAGTATGCAAGAATTGTTGGCAATTTCAAGTAACTGAATGTTTACCTATTTCCGTCGCTCCCTCCTTCTCTCTCTTTCTCCCTCTCTCTCGCTATTACATTTCGAACAATCATATAATTGTTAGTTAGCTTGTAGGCAAGAAAGCTTTATAAGCATTCCCCCCCCCCCCCCCCTCCCCTTTTTTTTCCACTTCTCATAGTTCTGCTCTTCAGACGGATTTGTTAATCTACATAACACAAAACACTTTATCATAACAAAAAAAAAAAAAAATTAATGAAAAGATAAATAAAAAAATTGATAAAAAAAAAAACAAAGAGTATATAAAAGAATAAACATTTAAATGGAAATTAAAAAATTTTTGTTTATCAAAGATCAAATGGCTTTGAATTCGTATTACGACGGTCTTCGTTTCGTTTATATTAAAGAAAAACAAGTCTTGATCGAATCTTTTGCACCACTATTCTAAAAAAGACAAAAAAGTAAAAGAACGAAATTTTCATCCTCGATAATATAGAGCGAGCGCGGCTGAGTTTTTCTGCTTCGATATTGGCGTTTGGGCTTTGGAGGCGTGCCCTTGGATAAGTTTAAGTCAGTTCCGAATTCTTTTGCGATCCAGTCAGTTTCGCTAATGGAAGAATGTTTACCGCAAATACGACATATTTAGGCAGGCAGACAGACGGACATGTGCAGGTGCACTTCAAATTTGAAACTGACTTGAAAATTATATAACTTCATGGGGTATTTGAAGCTTTTTTCTAGGTATTGGAAAAAAACTCAATATTAATACACTATTATATTAGGTAGGCGTGGTCAATCTTTTCCATTCTTGTAAAGGTGCCACAGCGTCGTCCATAGAATATGCATTCAATTTTTGCACATTTATCTGCTATAGTTTATGCGTAATGAGCAAACAAGCAAATTTTTATTTCTTTTGAAAAACAGAGATGTTCTCAATTTACGTGATGCTGTGGGCGTGATCTTCGACCAACTTGCGTGCAAAAAATTGCAATGCTTCTGGCAAATTTTAAATCAATAGCTTAATTTTGGCGGCCAGGAGAATATTTACAACAGACATTACACAGAAGGACAGATGGACACAATTAGATCGATTTAGAATTTGATGTTGGTCAAGACTATATATACTTCGTGGGGTCTCTGATGCTTGCTCCATGGTGTTGCAAATGTTTTGACAAAATGATTATACCCCTCATCCTACGGCGATGGCTATAAAAAGGAATAAAATTTATCCACAGACTAAAACATGCATTTACATGATACTTTTTGAGCTGAGAAAATATGCAAAAATAAAAGCTCTTCAGCAAATACATTATTCTGAGATTTCATGTAAATAACTTTATCCGGATTTTCTTTACTCTTCATAACGATTCAATTCAATTCAGTTAATTCAGTTAAACAGTAAATATCGTAAGAATGCATTCGCACAATAGTGGAGCAAGAGTACAATGGAGAATTCGTTAATAATCGTTGAATAAGGGTAAGAAAAGCGAATATTGCATAAGAGATAAACATTTATTAATAATGAATTATTGTTGCATATACAAACATATACATACTGTTGTGTCGAAAAAGGCGAACCAATTTAATTTTTATACACCTCACCGAAGTCTGAAGTGTATATTTATTCCATCGAAACGTTTGCAAAGGATGCAAGGAAATGTATATGTTCTAAATCAGCATGAAATTTTGAATCGAATTAAACGCGTTTGTCTGTCCTTCTGTCCGTCTGTGTTATAAATATTCTTTTGGCCACAAAAATGAAGCTATTGACTGCAAGCTTTGGCGGAGACATTGGAAGCTCTTGCACGCAGGTTGGTATTGAAAATGGGGCAAATCCGTCGGAGGACCCGCCTACTATACTATCTACAGTACCACATAGACTAAGAATAGCTCTGTTTTTCAAAAGGAATAAAACATTGGTTTTGTGATCATTACTTCATAAACTACAGTTTACAAATCTTCAAAAAGTTGAGCATATATTTTATGGGCGATGCTGTACAAAAATGGGGAAAATTGCTCACGTCTGCCCATACTTAGCTTTTCTTTCAATACAATCAAGCTTCAAAACTCTATAAAGTATGTAAGTTCTCGGCCAGTTACAGAATCGGACTACACCTAAACATGTCCGCCTGTGTTTTTGTCCATCCGTCCGCCTGCCTAACTACGTAATATCTGTGGCGAATATTCCCCCTTTCGCAGAAATGAGGATATCGCCTACAAATTTGTAAGAGAGTTTGAAATTGGCTCCAATAGCTCAAGGAAGGGGCCTATAATGCCTACACATCTACAAAACCAAATCTGAAAACGCCCTTGCTTCCCATGTCTTTTGCTCGCTGTTCATAGACTACAACAGATACACGATATAAATTGCCACAGAGTTAGTCTGCAGAAAAAGAAAAAATCAGCCACGCCCATCTAATATCAATTTTTCATTTCTTTCAATCTTTTATAGGAGATCGGTGATGGATATAAAAGATTCTTTTGGAACCGAATATAATTTTCTTACTTTTTGCTTTTTAAATCTATTTGTTATTCCAAATCTATTTCGTTTTTTTTGTCTTGACTAACCTTTTGCGCGATATTGGCTCAATTGATCGATCGATCGATCGCTTAGATCCAAGTCTCATCTCAATTCAATTCACAAACAAAATTGAATGTAATTTCTTTGCTCAACAGGGTCACCTTCGTATCGTTATCAGAAATCTTTGCAGTAACAGTTTGTGCTTTTTGATCTAAGAAATTTAGGTTGAGATCCACGTGTCCCCTTAGCCCCTTCTGAAAATAGGTTGCTACTTCCATCCTTACCAACACTAGAGAAGCGTAGAATGGTGTTAGGCATTACTTTCGTACCATCGACTCGTCGATTTTCTTAAGTGCGATTAATTTTAACGCTCCTGTCCGTCCGACGAAAAGCTTTCTTTTTATTAAACTTAACCAACGCATGTTAAGTTACGAGCATTTTAATCCACTTAGGGTTTGGGTCTCTGTAACAATCTAAACGAGGTTTATAACCTAAATTTCCTCACCGGATCTTGTTGCTTTCATTAGGATTACTCTTCTTCATGCCCGTGCCCTGCTAATGTCTTTACTAAACTAATAGTTAAATCTTATTAATGAGCTGCTCTTCACCCGTATGTGCGAAATGATGTGGTAAGGTGTGGATGTGGTTGATGAGTAATGATGTTCACATTGTTTATTTCGCATATGTTTGTATAAATTTGTCGCAATTTTAGGATTTGTAATTAGGTTAAACCATCATATCTATGAATTGCTCAGTTCACCAAAATCTTCACTGTATCCGAATTCTGTATTTTCGAATAAATAAATAAATAAATAAATAAATAAATAAATAAATTGATGTAAATCTAAACAAAATCACACACTGCAAGCACAAATCTATGAAATTTGAAATTTTGGCACAAATGTCCGTCACAGTTATTGCCAATTTAAAAGAACAATATATCTGATGTTCGATATGCCCGCGCAATTTAGTTTGAATATTGGTCTTGCTTTTTAGTTATGCTATGATTTATATACATTTATATATATATGTTGATATCCAACATATACACAGCATATATATATTAGATATGCTATATATGATATATAGTTTTATATATTTTAGATATACATATATATATTTATATATATGTATATTATTCGTATATATGTTGGGACATATATGTTGAGACATATATATATAACAACACAAAACAATAGATCTCTATAACTTGATGTTACATTCACCCGTACAAAAATATATATAAAAAGCTTGGTAGGATATAAAAACGAATGAGAAAATATTTGTGTATTTAATAGAATAATTATTCAGTATTCATCATATATATACAGAATATATAATGTATGTATATATATATATATAAATAATATATGCATATATAAATATACATATATCTATATATAAATACATATATATATATATATATGCATATATATATATATATATGTATGTAATTATGTATGTATGTATTTATATATATATATATATATATATATATCATGTATATATGATCTATATATGATGTATATCTTTATGCAAAATACTGAGTAATTTCTTATCGGTTTTCATATCCTGCCGAGTTTTTCATAAAGAGTATAGCATGGTTGTGGGGGTGAATGTAGTAACATCATGCTGGACAGATCCACTCCTCCATTTTTTTATATATCAATCGATTCATAATTATTTTCTGAACTTTTATATCCTACCGAGGCTTCGTAGAGAGCATAGCATGGTTGTGCGGATGGATGTAATAACATCAAGCTGGACAGATCCACTCCTCCATTTTTTTATATATCAATCGATTCATAATTATTTTCTGACCTTTTATATCCTACCGTGTTTTTCGTAGAGAGTATAGCATGGTTGTGGTGGTGAATGTAGTAACATCATGCTGGACAGGTCCACTTTTTTTGTTTCACATATCAATCGATTCATACTTATTTTCTGAACTTGATTAAATTTTCTTGCCATGAGTTCGTCTAGAGTGTACGTACCTATGTATTTTATGGTCGAAATTTTCGATCGAAATTTTTAAAATATTTCAAGACTAAGCTTGGTGCACCAATCATTTGAACGAAAGAACGAAACGTATTGAAAACGGATGAAATGAAATCATTTTAACGACCATTTACCCTATACTTACTTATTTATATATTCGGTTAGATGCAAGAGAGTCGTACACATTATCCAAAGAAGCTGAAAGTTACATATTCTGTCGTTGTTGTTGTTGTCTTTCCTGTTTGCATTAACGACAATAAGAAGCAGTAAATTTACAGTTATTTGTGTTGTATACACACAACATATTCCATAACTATTTACGTAATTCGTACATGGAACGTAGTACAGTGCATCATTGTAGTGAGCGGATTATTAACATTTTGATTCGACCAAACGAATCAGAAATGAAGAATAAGGGGTTAAAAAGTTTATGATTGGAGCCATAAAACGTTGAGTAGTTATTGGGATATATTACCTCGGCATACTGGCTGTAGAGTATTAATATTCATTTCCCTAAGTAAAGCCGAGTGACGAAGTTTCCCCATTCACTAATTTAGTCACAAATGCAACTCCAAGTGCAAGTCCTTGCTTATATAGAGCAAACAGAGTAATCGGTATCATATGATTAACATAGCATTTTTCAATGGTATATAGCAATGGGGGAGCATATGAGTAATAAAGTCGTCTTTGGTTCAAAAATTTTTCCATTGGATGTATTTTGGGCAAAAACTTCTCCATGCTATAAAGCCAAGGGGATAGTATTTGTCTAACTTAGCAAAGACACTTTTAGGCAAAGACACACACCTTAACATTGTGGGCTAACTTCGTCGTCTTCGATGAATGTTACAACTAAGAAGTGAAAATTTATGTATTGATTTCGTTGGAGCAGCAGCGCCTCTAGCGGGAGAAGAAAATTTAACTAAACGATTTCCTTGCACAGACGTATTTATTTCATTTACGGTTCTGTGCGGGAATACGTTTGCGAACGAGCAATGACCAAAGGGAACAGTCTGCAAAAAGCTTGATTAGTAAAAGAAGAAAAAGTAGGGATAACTATGACGCCCATCAGACTGATTTACTGAACAATTTGCTAACTTGCATTACAGGCATAAAAGTCAGTTCCCGAATGGGGGCTCGCTGGTCCGTCATCGTCTGACGTCGAGCATGCCGAAGGGACATTCAAAAGTATTGCGATCCCAATATCGTAGAATAAAGGCGGTATCGTCTACACTGATATATTGAAGACACACAACCCGACTAACTATATTTGTAACCTTAAGCAGAGGAAAATATTATTAATTTTTGCTTTAAAGAACTCAGAAAAGTAGAACTCTGTAAGGTCTGCATATGCACGACACACCAACTCCGTCCGTTTTTATACCCTATACAACTTTCGCTACAAGAAGGACTTAAGGTAGACTCACTATTTAGTAAACTATTCGATTCGAAATCATTTTCAGAATTGTTTTCTTAATCTATCCAAGCTTGTCTGTCCATGTGTCCGTCTTGTTTGCATTTAACCTTCTGGCCGCAATTTTCGATATAATTTGATGAAATTAATTTCCCCGAGACGTTTTGGCCGAAGCATGAACGCTATTGAAAATGTTTCGGATCTGATCTGATTTTCGTCCCTTGCTGATATAACATCTTATTCTCAAAAATCGTTATATGAATAACCGTAGGATGGTGCATAGCCTCACTATAATGTTTTCACTTATCCAGATGTCAGATTCCTTACGATAAAAATCCCATAATCCGCCAACTAAAGTCTATAAAAATGGCACATGAAGTGACATTAAACTTTAGATAACAATATCGGAGCAATATGGCGAAGGTGACATAAAATCTCAAAGCAATTATACCAAGTTATTATATATTAACAGATATTGGCAACTGGAGGGTGTAACAAAAACAATGCTTTCATATTCTTTTCGATGCTTTTAGTTGGGTTTTTTTTTTTTTTTTTTTTTTTTTTTTT
>KK499922.1:14516-25847 GCA_000688715.1 Glossina pallidipes | reverse complement strand
GCCTGAAAGAAACTTTGATGCCCACTTCACGTTCTGTGTCTCTGACGTTTGTATGAGCGCGACTCTGCATAGCGGACAACATGCTTTTCCTTCTCAGAAAAAACAATCGATAAACACTACCTTAAGATGCCTGAAAGAAACTTTGATGCCCACTTCACGTTCTGTGTCTCTGACGTTTGTATGAGCGCGACTCTGCATAGCGGACAACATGCCTTTCCTTCTCAGAAAAAAACAAATTGATAAATATTTCCTTAAGATACCTAAAACAAATTTTAGCGCTCACTTCATGTTCTGTGTCTGTGAAGCTTGTATTAGTGCGTATCTGCGTAGCAGGCAGCGTCTTTCGTAACATTGCATGAAATATTTATGCAAAATTACAAAAGCATTTCTCTTTTGAATAAAAAAAAAAATGGTTTTCATTAATTGCGCTCTGTATCTCAATACCTAAATTCTTTCCCTGGCGAACAGTGCTATCATTAATTGTCTCAATTTTGCTCCAAAGATGCGCTACAACTTTTCGCAGAATATCTCTTAAGCGATAAATTCGATTAATAACAAGGTCCCTTGCCCATGCAACTGCAAAGTTCTTCTTCAACTTCTACGTTTTATGAATTAGAGAGACTTGTCGGGACGTCTTTACGAAGCGCAAATGCAGTTTCGAATCTTTTTCCAAGACAAACTATTCGCTTACGGCGTGGTTCAATCGAAGACAAACGCGAATGACTGACGTGAATTATTAAACACTTTACTCTTCTACAATTACCGTGGGGATTAAAATAAGTTGTCATCACATAACCTCAAAATGTTTTATGACCTCGCACCTATTGTAACCAAGAAATTTCGAGAAACAGCTGTTTTCCGCAGACAAAGCTAAGATAGGCTTTTCTAAAAAAAGTCAGCAAAGGGCTTACCTACAGCTTACTTAGCTGGACCTACATCTTCCCATTATTATTTTCTACCCATATAGAAAAATTTGAATAATGAAACCTACAATTCGCTAGAGGAGCCTTAAAAAACTCCTGTATAGCTTCGTTGTCCAAAAATTTTAAAATATCTATAGAAAAGGCATAATAAAGTTTGTGAAGAGATGGATGACAGAATGTAACGACCGAAGAAATCAAATATATTTAGATATGTAATAAGGCCCTTGTCTTCGTTATATAATGCTTTTGGTAAAGCCTTTCAGCAGAGGTTCTCTTGCAATTACTCTAACGCTATATAAAAGCCCTAGATAGCGAAGAGTCCTCCTCACTTATTAAAAGTCCAGTTTCCTATATCGTCAAGATTGGAACAACAGTTAAAAGAAAAAACAAAAAAATTAAGAGACCAGTGAATGAAGGAGCGGACAACCCCCTATGGCTAATTGACTTTAGAATCTTATGGCGGTTAAGTATACCATATATACTTGATCGCTGTGTGTGTACATATATATTGTGAAGGCCATTGCGGCCCATTCCCTGAAGCTCAGCGGCCTAGAGAAGGAAAACACAAGACATTTATATTTTTTACAGGGCCTTTCATTACTCTTTGCCGACTTTTCTGCTCGAGAGTCTAACTGCGACGACAGTCAAACGACGACTCTCTTAAACTTATTCTTATTTTCTACTCTTAACCTATACTTAGCCTACACTTAATCTCTTCTATTCTATGTTATTTTCTATCTTCATCTATTCTATTCTATTCCTATTTTCTATCTTAACCTATTCTTAACCCTAGCATTCCCTTCTTCCCACCGGAGACCGGAGAATCCGTGAGCCCAAAACCAGGAACGACTTTGGGTCCTCACAATATTATTATTGTAGGGTACTTTTGTTCATTACAAAACGTAAGAACGACTTTTGCTTGCGGATATGAGAGACGTAAAAGGAGGAGGAGAATGAGAAAGACGTAGCACGCATATTAAGCCGACCTTAATGACGAATTGATGGCGAATGGCGAATGGAAATGGAATGACTTTATATTCCCATAGAGTGAAGCTATGTCGTGACTTGTTTAAGTTAGAAAACGCGAAAGCCATCTATGTAGGTCAACAAATAAATTAATTAAGACAAAATGAATTATTTGATAAGAAGATAAATAAATTTTCGAAAAAATATTTAGAAATTTAGCGAGCTTTAGACCGCGCATTTTTTTTTTTTTTTTTTTTTTGGGTCGAAGGTAAGGTAACAAACAATAGCAAATATGTAAATGAATTATAATTTAAGCAAAATTTTATGCAATTATGTTTTTCGTCACGCAATACATAACTCAAATAAATTATTTATTCATCAGCACTTATTCAATTCATTGCCACATTTATTGCCAATATGCTGACTGTTCATATTAACTCATTTTCTGCTGACTCTGTCAGATTATTCGCACCATTCAGGTTATTATTTATGCTTTGCATAGACTTTTATTTATTTATTTATTTACTTGTTTCTTTTCGAAAACTCATTTTTGTTGTTTATTCTAATTAGCACAACAAATAGTGATGCTTTTACCCAAACAGTTTAGAGAGTAAACTACAAAGAAATTTTATTCGTCTTAATCTGTAGGTAAATAACATCAATGTAAAAAAAATTGTTGTTTTGTTGCTTTGAACCTTTCAGTATAAATGGAAAAAAAACTCTTTCTCCTTTGAAATATTTTTCTTAGAATTTTGCATTTTTTCTTATCATAATTCCCAGCTAAGAAGTTATAGCCTAACATTTTTATCTTTCGGTTTGTGACGTTCCTAATGCGCTAACACAGATCGCTTTAAAATTTCTTTAAAACCATTTACGGAAAAAATATATTAACATAACCTCACTGGCACAACCGTTGAATAAACATATCACGCTAGGAGGGATTTGAAAGCTTTTAATGCCTTTGCCGAAAAAATTAAAAGCTTGGAGTTTGTCCATCATTTCGAAACATGTAAAGTGGAAAAACCTCTATTTCGTCTTTGACACTTTCGTACAAGAAAGAGTAATAAAAGAAGAAGAGTAACACATACCACTACTTTGTAAAACTTTAAAAGCGCTTATCCCGAATCTCACGAATTTTGAAAACGGCAAGCAGGATAATTCCATTGGTTTTCATTTCTATCGAAAAACATAGGATTTTCATTAACAGGTGAATGGGCACATTTTTCATCAACATTAGAGTGCCCATTTATATCCTTGATCATCTTTGGTGCAAGAGTTTGCCAGGTTTGCGTGGATGTATGCAATACCCAGAAGAACTTGACAGACAGATTGATCGATTCCGAAAGTGAGTTAAAGCTTGACTCTCCGAAGGTTAAGTTTGTTATTGGAAGGTTAAGCATGGCAGCTGAAAGTTTAGTTACCTGTGTTAAGCGAAAGTTAACTCTGTCATTGGAAGCTTGGGTATGCCAACTGAAAGTTTAGTTACCTATACTAAGCGAAGATTTATTTCCTTATTGGAAGGTTAAGTACGCTAACTGAAAGTTTAGTTACCTATACTAAGCGAAGATTTACTTTCCTATTGGAAGGTTAAGTACGCTAACTGAAAGTTTAGTTAGCTATACTAAGCGAGGATTCACTTTCTTATTGGAACGTTAACTACGTTAATTGAAGGTTTAGTTACCTATACTAAGCGAATGTCCACTTTCTTATTGCAAACTTAAGTAAGTTAACTGAAAGTTTAGTTATCTATACTAACCGAAGGTTAATGTAGTTATTGGAAGGTTAACTGAAAGTTTAGTTACCTATACTAACCGATGGTTAACTTAGTTATTGGAAGCTTGAGTATGCCAATTGAAAGTATAGTCACCTATACTAAGCGACGATTAAGTTTATTTTTGGAAAGTTAACTATGTTAACTGAAGGTTTAGTTACCTACATTAAGCGAATGTCAACTTTCTTATTGGCAACTGAAGTAAGTTAACTGAAAGTTTAGAATGTTACCCAAAAGTTAAATACGTTAAACTAAGTTAAATTAACTAATGTTCGCTTAACCTATAGTTATCCCATTGAAGTGAACACATAAAAGAAAGTGAATATAATAATTTAGAATTAATCAAAGTTTATAGTATAGTTTAGATCGTAACCAAAGAGGTATGCAAAAGGTTGTAGAGTTTAAAAAGAAAGACCTCTCACTTTTACTAACTGTAAGTGAAGCTATGAATCGGTGACATCAAATTTTTACGTAACTGGCTACAATATAATCAAAAAAATTGTTGAATAAATTTTGTTTAGGAATTTGTAAGGCTTTGATTTTTATCTTTCAATCTTTAATTAAATTAAAATTTAAATATTTTTGTTGTAAATTATCGCGATTTGCACGAAATCATAGAAAGTTTGACGGAAAATAAATTATTATTTATATACAAAAAAAAAAAAAAAAAAAGAAAAGAAAAACCAAACAAATAATGAGAGTAAATACCCTGTAGAGATCGTATTCGTTATTTTAATGGGTACTGTGTAGCTCATCAGCGCTTTTCGTACTGATTAGGGTTTGTTTGTAGATTTTAAAATGCTTGATAAACTTAATGCACTCCCCTTGGAAAATAAAAAATTGTATGTTTTGGTCTCTTAACAACGCGCACGAATACCTTTCGAAGGTCAGGTAGACTCGTTTGGCTGCGATTAATTTTGCTCCATTTTTTTTTTTTATTGCGATATAATATGCTTCTAGGCGCGTATAAGGGTTAGAAAATGTTTCCAACTTAAAATGTTTTTAAGCAATTTATTCACCAATTTTGAGGTTATAATCAATCTTCAAAGTTCCCAAATATCGTTCAGTATCAATGAAGGCCTCAAATTGATTGGATAAACGATTTTAGACTGTGCCTCCTTTTTAAGATAAGCATTAAAACATTTCCGTTTCCGATATTTACGTTTGTTAAGACGTCCCTAACGAAGTCTTCAAAATGCCAATGTTTCTGCACTTTGAAAATATATTCAAAAAATCGTGCATATGGTTTGAGGATGAGTGCGAAAAAAGGGAGCTTAGCAAATTGACGGAAACGAATGAAGTGTGAAAGGTCTTTCCATTTGAAATTTTTCCCACGTATCATAAATTTTCATGAATTTAATGACTTTCGCTTCTATTTAACCAACAAAAGCCATCTGCCACTAAGTACTGGAAGTGGGTGGGTGCATCAGTAAATGATAGGGCACGTGTGTGCAAAAGTTGTGATATTTTCACATCATTCATTTCATTGCATTTTTTCTTTTTTTTTTTTTTGGGTTGTGTCGCGAAGTTCTTTCATTGCTTCTAAAACATCATCTTTTATTTACTTACGCTTTATTCAACCAACTTGTTCGCGTTGACTTTGATTTCTTTTTTTTTTTTTTTGTTGGTTTCGTTTTTACGTTAACGTATACAATGCACTTGTTTTTATAGAAAAGTGTGCGTATGGTGTGCGTGTTGTATCTGTGTGTATGCAGATATGTATTTGTAAGAGTATGGCCTACTTTTTCCTGCCTGCAAATTCACTGATAAGAATGTTATTCTTTATTTAGTGTTGTTAAGTATTTTTTTTTCGAGTCTTTTCTTTCATTTTTTTGAATGTTTGCTTAAGCTTTTTAATGCAATTTCACAAGTTTTAGGTTTATTTTTCATTTTTCATATGAGCAGATGAACTAAAGAGTAAGATATTAATTGGATTTTTATATCCATTATCGAAATATAAAGTTATATTTATTTTGCTAACACATTTGAGCAGAGCCTTTCACTAAGGGTTATATACACAACTTTTTTTTTTTTTTTTTTTTTTTTGAACAAATAAAAACGCTGTGGGGAGCCAAAGTCTCTTCTCGCTCATACAAAGACTTTTCAAAATAAGCCTTTATATGACAGCAGATTGAAAGAGTCATCCGATTCGAACCATTCTCATGAGTGTTCGTCCTCGGGGCAGAATATGTCAGTGTACCAGATATCATTAAAATATCTCTTTTGGGCGGAACACAAGAAAAGAAACAGAACAGACTAGCCAATCCAAAGTTTTCACACCAATTTGGAATACCGAGATACTACTACGTAGCCACTTTTGCCAAGAAATTTTGAAAAGTGCAATTTTTTTTCGTATAACAGTTTCAGGACGTTATACGGGAAGTAGCCGAAAAATTGGACCACTCCGAACAGTCTACGTACCAAATTTCATTAAAGTATCTCAAAAATTGCGACCTGCATTTTAAACACAAAAATCATGGACAGACAGACAGACCGATTAAGGTCGATTGAGAAAATTATTCTGAATCGAGCGGTATAATAAAAGATGAGTCTTTTTCAAGAACTTCTGGGTGTTGCATACATCTACACAAACTTAATGTGCTCTTATACCACAAGTGGTGTAGGAGCCGACAAATAGAATATTAGTCAGGCAATGTTCTCGGTTAAAATCCTTACATACAATACAATATTTCACGTATTTTCCTAAATGTGTTTTCAAACATTAAATATTGTTTTTTTATACAGAAATACTACCCATGGCAACCCTTATACGGGAGGTACTTCAAAATGTGAACGGATGTCATTCGAAGCCAGTAAAATTAATTTTCTCTCCAAAGATTTTATTATTTTTTACTTATTTTTGTCCTGAAGTTAAATTTTGTAGCCATTTAAGGACTAACTGCTTATTAGAAGCTTTATATGATGTGAGATTCAGGAAGTAGGCTTACGTGGCCCAAACCTAGTATTCATCAGTTCATCCCATTTAAACTTTTCACATCAACTTTGTTTGTCGCAATAGTATTAGACGTCGAATTTTGCTTGGAAGTTTTGGAAATTGATAAAATAGATACTTTTCAAAATCCGTCTGATCTTTAAAATATTCAAGGCGTTTCTTTCTTACAACAAATTAGGTAAATTTTCTCAAGATTTCTCAAAAACTGCAAGCTGCAGGTTGAACACAAAAGCATATGAACCAAGGTAGACACAAAGACAGAAGGACAAACACAAACAGAAACAGACAGACAAACGGCATGACCCGATGACGGATACGAAAGTGAGCGAACAGAGAGAAAAACGATCAGAAAGAGGGACGGACAGACAAGCGTGCTGACGGACAGACAAGCGTGCAGACGGACAGACAAGCGTGCAGACGGACAGACAAGCGTGCAGACGGACAGACAATCTTGAATCGATACAGAAAACTATTTCAAGTCCGTCGGGATTATAAAAAGTGAACCTAGGTTAAGTCCTCCTTGACGTTATATGTATCAGCATAAAATGATATATACCCTGTAGGGTGTTCCAGGGTATAACAATATTAAAAGAATTGACCTAAACGAAAAAAAGGAAGAGAGAGAGAGAGAGGTTTTTTTTTTGAAAATATATTCGAAGCGATTTAGTTTAAAGTAAAACATTGATCAGCCAGAGCTGCTCTCATACAGGAAATAATGAACCCAATGTTTTAATAGTTTCTTCACTACTTAATCTGACTTAGTTGCACTAACCTTGCACTTTCAATATTCATATTTGAGGTATGAATACAATCTGCTTAGTTACTGTAAGCCAACGAACGACCTTCGAAGTTAACCTACAAAAACTAGGTAAAACCACTAGGGCTTCTTGATTCGGTAACAGAATTTCTTGCATTCATGGCTTCTTGAAATCTATTACGTAATAAATCGAGTATTTAATAGTCTGTGCGGCGGTTAGCGGCATCGTGTTGAAACCAGATGTTCTAATGGTATGCAATAAAATAACGACTTCTGTGTTCCGAAAAGGATAAGCTATAGTGTTGTCAGTTAGGTTATAAAAATAAAAATGGAATGCGAAGGCATTTTTACATATTGAAAATACACTTAAGTGCGATTGCAATTTTTATGTTAAGAGTATCTGTTACTAATTTTTTCAGTATTAAAAAAAGAAATTCGAGAAAATTTAATCCTTAAACGTGCACTTGTCACTCAACCTGTAAATGTTCTTTTCGTTCTTGTTTAAATGGAAGAGTTTTTCTTTTCGCTTTTTTTTTTTGTTTTTTTTTTTTCGTAAATGTGTCTAAAGTTTAAAACGCGTTACGAATAGTCAAAAATTCCGTTACGCAACAATGAACAGGACAGATAGAATACGTATCTAACTAATATGGCTGAGTAACGAAATGGCAAGCTGTACAGGAATGCGAAAGTTGGGCGTGTGATGTGAAAGCAGAAAATAATGGACATTATGAAGAGATTGCAGCAAGTCATTTAACAGAGTGGAACATGTTTAGTTGATTAAAATACTCTTTTTATACCGTACACCGGTTGTGGCATAGGTTACATTAAGATTACGCAGACGGTTATAACTTCCACAAGGACTTGAAATAAACCAATCTTTTTTTATCTGAATGAATTCAGAAAATGATTCGGGACTTGTCCGTCCGTTTGTCCGTTCGTTGGCTGTCCATGTATTCTTTTGTTCAATTCAAGATATTTTGATGACATTTGGTGCTTTGACGCAAGGATGAAGGCTATTAGGTACGGTCCAGATCGGTTCAGATTTTTCGGCCACTCTCTATATAAAATCTCATTTTAATAAATCGTTATAAGTAAAATTGTTGAAATTCTGCTACAAAAAACGTTTAGTAATAGTGTTTCGGGATTTCAAATTTGCGTGAACCCCTTGGATCGGATGAGGCGATTTTTTGAACCTTTTGCCACATAAACATTCGTACAGAAATTGAATCTATATATGGTAAACGAAGCTAATTCTCTAAACTTCTTATTGACGAAACTTTTCTTTCGTAATAATAATTTGATATAAAAATTATTCTTACCGACTTTGGACCAAGTAGATCTATTTTTTGACACCTAATGAAACTTTATATGTCGAAAAGATATAATTTTTAATATTTTACGATGAAAATTTGTAAGTAAATCAACTGTAGGGAATACGGATCACATAGATGTATTTTTTAGATCGCACCATACATAGGATGGATGTCTCATGAAAGTAAACCCTTCTATGGCAAAGACAAAGACTAATTGTTGCCTAGTTATAACGAAAGAGTCTAGAAAATAATTAAATCTTTGACAAGAAAATTAAATCTGCTAAAATTTAGACCACATGAACGTTTGAGTCCCTTTCAATTTGAGGGTTTCCATGAAAGCAATGCATTTACATAAAAATTTAAATACGATCTTGAGTTGTTATTATAAAAATATCAATGAATGGCTACATTAAGCGTAGTCGGTTTAGGGTATCTAAACGCTGACCTTGCCCTACGATAGCTTTCTTAACAGTTTTTTTTTTTTTTTTTTGGTTTCTCTCAATATTTTGCCATTTGTCACTACATTCTCTTTCTTCGTAGAAAATCGTTTTTGTTAAGCAATTTCAGGATTTTTATTATTTGATTTATAGCCTGGCGCTTTTAAAACTAAATGGCTTTGAAAAAAAAAAAAAAAATAATATAAAGCGCATCTTGTTTGCAAGCAAATTTGATGTACACGCGTTTATTAACGAGTTTCGTTCATATCGTAATTAAGAATTGTTTGATTTCGGCTTTCCATTCAAATATTTACACCTGCACATCGTTTGTTTGTTTGTTAATTGTGTTTATGTCTAATTAAAAAAAAAAAAACAAATTAAAAGCCAGCCAGGGAATGAAAACAAATGAAGAGATAAATAGTTGTACGTTGTATTAAATTTTTTTTTACTATTTTTCAATGCAAAAAAATAAAAAATGAAAAAATGTGCGTTTGTATGCATGTGCACATGTATCCACACAGGCGCCCACCGCTTAACGCAACGCTTACAAAGTACGCTTTCGTTGCCCAACACAACAATGATAACAAGGTTTTGCAAAAATCGAATTGAATCGATTTTTGATTTTATTTTTATTTTATTGTTAATAAGCGAAGCGATATATATGTCTTTACTTCTTGATCAAACATATGTGCGCTCATACGCATACTGGTAGTTACTTTATTACTCAAAAAAGTATTCACTCATATTCACTCTTCTGACATTTATATATGCGAGGGTAGGGCAACGTTATTCTATGTTATTAATATTTACATACATATATATCTACGTACTTCAAGGAGGAGTCAAGTTAACTTACTTTCTCTTTTATATGTATGTACATTTGCCAGAAAATTTCATAATAAAATTTTCATCATAAAATTTTGCACTTTATAACTTGGTCTCGATACACTGGGGTACAATTGATTTACATTATTTCAAGATAACTTATAACATGGTTTAGATACAACGCGGATAAGGTTTCGATACAAGAAAAAGTACATTTTTGTGCCCCTTCACCACTTTTAGTATATTCAGTTTAGGGGAAAGTGCGTGCAGCAGCCAGAAGAGTTTAAGGTAGACTCACTTTTTATTATATCAATCGATTCAAAAATTTTTTTTTATCCGTCCGTCCGTCCGTATAATGTCTGTCAATATACAGGTCGCAATTTTTGAGATATTTTAATGCATTGATCTGCTTTAACCAAAGAACGAACACAATGGAAAATAGCTCGGACCGATCCACTTTTTCGACTTATTTCGAAAAGTCGTTGTAAGTAGAAAAAAAAATTTTTTTTTGACACGGCTCACTGAATAGGACTGCCTTGGCTTTCTAAATTGGCATGAAAAATTTAGTTCGATTGGGGCAATTTTTTGAACCTGCTCTCCTATAACCGTTCCTACGAAAACTGCGTCTGTATATATATAGTAAAAAGACATGATTGTTAATATTTCATGGTGAAAATTAATTCATAATAATAAATTCAGAAAGATCTTAGCGACAATATTAGTGAATTTCGACCAGATCGGGCCCGTTTTTGTGGGATACGACCATATATAAGGATTGTTAGGGAATGTAGGCACTTATGTGCCAGAAAGGCCTAATTTTTGATATTTTATGATGATAATAATTTGAAATAAAAATGAAATGGACCAAATTTGAACCAGATGGATCTATTTCTTGAACGTAATTCCATATAAGAATATCATGAATAATAAGTCCTTCAGAAAAAGGTTTAATTTTTAATATTCTATGGTAAAAATTAGTCCTTAGCAGCGGTGGCGCAAAGAAATTAACGATACAGAATTTGGATCAGATAGATCTATTTTTTAGATCGGAACATATATAAGGATCATCATGGAAATCATGGAAATCTTGGAAATTTCTAGTTTTTTATGAGGTAAATTGAAAAATTATACCATTAAGTTTCCTAAATTTGGATCAACTCATATGTTGTTTTGGGCATAAGCCACTATGCGGCCTATCATGAAAAGTATGCGTTCGCATAAAAATAATGTACAAGTTTTGCTGTACTATTGCCTAAACGAGGGACAACAAGGCTAAGAAGTGTAGGGTATTGAAGATTCGGCTTTGCCCAACTGCACTGTTCTTACTTCTTTAATTTATGTTATCTTAGTTTAAAAGTAAAAAAAAGCAAAAAAAAATGTTGTATA
>KK499922.1:0-14458 GCA_000688715.1 Glossina pallidipes | reverse complement strand
GATTGGGATATAGTACGGTACGAATTACCGTGTTACGTGAGAGTTGCCTGTATATACATATATTATAAAAGCAGACATGTTTGCATAAATATATGTTCCACTGAAAATTGTTTACTGCTGTTGTTTAGTTTTTTATTTTTCTCCTCTATTTTTTTTCTTTTCTTTTTCTTTTTTCTCATCCATCAATTTACGTAAACTACTATGCATATGACTAGTACGAACAGCTTGAAGAATGCAAGTGTGCCTGTGTGTGTGTGTGTGTGCGTGTGTGTGTATATGTATAAGGAAAATAAAAAAAAATAAATGACTTTTTCACTCATTTTGATTGATTAGTTTCACGTGACTGCACAGTACGGGCATGCCAGTTTAAAATCGAAAATTCACGTAAGCATACACATACATGTATATATATATATATATATATATATATATATATGTATGCACAAACACATTTATTCATAAATTTTTAGATAAATGCCAAATAAATGCGAAGAAACTAAGCGTCATGTTCTTTAAGGATAGGTGCACATTACATTTCCTCCTTGCTTTTAACTGGTCTTTATTTAGCTTTTGCTGAATGCAAGTAAAAGAAAACAAAACAGAGAAAGGAAACACGCCCGTAGCACCGCAAAAACGGAAATAAGTGATGGATTGTTTTGTTTACCGTCTTTGTTTTGAATTTTCTTCTTCTACTTATTCTTCTTCTTCTACTTCTTGTTCTTCTTCTTCTTCTTCTTCGTCTTTGTTAAACTTCAAAGTTTATTACATGTTCGAAAAGATTTACATACAATCAATTTGAAAGCACGAATAGACGGGAAATATCGGTAGTCGACAACAAGATTAATTCGAATCAATTTTTCTTTTAACAGAAGAGAAACGTAATCTTTTAATATATAAAATATTATATCATCCTTTTAAGATCAATGAATTTTCATGAACAATTTACGATTCATTTGATTTCGTTTCTTTATTAATAGGTTTACAAGAATTTCTATATATGTAAGATATAGATATATGGCAATCTATTTATTCCTCTTGAGGGCTAGTTTGTAAAATGCGTTTATTAAACTATGGGCAAATTCCCTCAAGCTTTCAGCATTTAGGTATGCTTTCAGAGTACACTAATTTTTCACTCTGTTTATCACTCACCCTATGGCATACGTCGCAGTGAGCTTGAGAAGGTATTAAATTAGCAAAATCTTATCCTATCGGGGTATATATATACATATGTATATATGCATGTAATCACTCTGATTAAAAAAAAAAAGAAAAAAAATTCACGAAATAATTGACTGACGAATGATGAGATTATCTTCAATTGATGCAAGAATTCAATGGCGTTTAGAATCCATTAGATATTTGATTTGCATCGAAATGAGATAAAAATTTAAAAAAAAAAAAAACAAAACAAGAAAATTCGCAATATTAAGTGTAACAGCTCGGCTACTGTCCAAGACTAGTTAGGCCATGTTAACGGTTAAAGACTTTCGCGATGCAATTTCGCAAAATTGAGGTTATGTTAGATCATTGCCAGTGGGAATAGATTAAATCCTGGTCATAACTCGGGGAACGAAGCTCCCAAAATTTTCATACAGAGGTACTGTAATGTTCACCTTTCATAGATGAATCGGAGCTAACATTGCTCTGAATCGATTAACATTGACCGATCGGATTTAGGATCATTATTAATATAAAATCTGATCTCTGCATTCAAAGTGAAATGCTGATCGTCATCCATTCAACCTTTAGTTTTAGTAAGGCGAGTAACGAAGCCCTCGCGAAAAACAATATCGAAATTTTCAGGTTATGTCTGATTTCAGCAGTCATGAAATGCCGATCGGAGTCATTGAAAGTCTTGATGTGAGTAATGATTGCCCTAGCAATACAAAAGTTGTCTTGAAAGTCAAAATTGTTGCAACAAAATATATCTAAATTTTGTCTGTATGTCCAATCTCCATGGTCATCAAATATTCGAGCTCTTTGGATCGAATATCCCAACATTGGAGGTCTATAGTTGCCATATATTGATTAGAGCCGCATAAATTGTCGGTTCGTGGAAGAATGATTTGCCGCCCTAGCGAATACCATCTTCAAGGTCAAAAATTTTCGACAGCGAAATTTCGCTATGTATTATACTGGCCGATGTAGGCAATGGTTAAGTGGTGGTCGACTAAGGTCTTGACTTGGGCGCGGCAATTTTCGCAAGCAATTTTCGAAATATTGAAATTAGATACGATCCGTGTAACCAACAAGTATGGGTCGGATTTTATCGAAGTTCTGTTCCTTTACACTGATTACGTAAAAATGAATTAATCTTCGCCACAAAATACCGCGAATTATATCTGATATTTGTCATCGGACGAGCAACGCTTCTGCGATAAAAATATTTGCAGCGATATTTATCAACTCTGTCGTTTTAGGGATGTAATCTTACTTTGTAGTCATCCACTATCGGTCGAATGGATTGAAGTCTTGCGTTGGTCGCCATGAATAGGTAAATTCTTTATTTTTTTTCTTGATTTTCAAAATAAGGGAAATTTTATCATTATCAACAAGATATGCAAAGGGGATCTATAACATCTCTCAAAAGGTTTCTGAGGCCATATGCTCGATAAAAATTTGATAAATAATCGCCAAGTTTCCCCAAAGCAAAAGCTAAACCAAACGACAAATAGACTATATGTCTCCTTCCCTTCCACTTGCCCTTCACCTCCTCTTTCCACCCCCCACTGTCCCCCCCACTGAAAGCGAGGCACTATTTAAAAGCTCCGCATTTCTGTAGGTAAGGCACGCGATTGGCATGCAACTCCACATCGAGCAAAAAGCTTTTTCCGCGATTTTCACTGAGCACAGTCAGCCTGATATTCCCGCAATGGGCAGTTCCGCTATCGGGCCGCAGCTGGAACATTGTTTCGAAGGCTCCTACGCACCTATGGTATTAAAAAGTAAAAGAGAAGAAAGAAAGTATAGATAGCTTCCAACACCTGTGGTGGTGAAAATAAAAGGAAAAGAAAGAACGTGCGATGGATATGTTATTAAAGTCTGTCTATATGTCTTTCCCTTTTCTTTAGGATAACGTTACAAATTTCGAAAAGAACATCCAAGCAACAAACAAATGCACAGTTCATGATGACACTGATTGCCAAATTGAAAGAAAAGTAAATAGAAAAGTTTCTGCAACAATTACGATTAACAAAGAGCGACTTATTTCGAGACCGTGAAACAATAGAGTAATGATTACGTCAATTAAAATAAATAATTATTTAAATTAAAAAAGTTCCGCTAAAATGCAAAAAAAAAAAAAAATAATGGCAAACAAATTAATTCTCTTGTGCTGTTTTTAACACCTATTAATAATGCACAATAGAAGAGTCCCGTGGCCCGTTGTAGGCATTCAAGGGATGGTTGTAAAAAGACAAAAAAACAAAAACAAAAATTCATATTCATATAGAAAAGGAATCCAAAGATTCGATTTATACCGCAAAACATTTCTTGTTTATTTTTTTCTCTCTCTTTCTCATTCTTCTTTACTATTATTGTTGTGGTTAAAAATAGCTGGTATTTACCCATATGTGTCTTTGTTTTCACGTAGTCGTAGGTGTTAATTATAAATTTTGCAATTTTTCAACAATGTTGTGGCTTTGTTATAAATGTAATAACATTTTTACTTTGCGGTAACAATTAATTTAAATTCGCATAAATTTATATAGACGTCAGCTATGCCGACATACAGAATGTTATTAAGCAGGGTACGCACATTTCAGCTATACATATATATATACATAGATATGCATGTGTGTGTGTGTGTGTAAAAATATACGCAATGCGTCTATGCATTATTCCTTTGCGAAAATGCATAAGAAAAATCAATCTCGTGCGGTTTCACTTCACTTTTCAGATTTCCCCGTCTATTTGCGACTGATTGTTAATGACATGCACGGAACCATAGTGTAGACCGATTTTGACTAATTTGTAGGTAACTCGAGACATGGTTTATAGACTTAATATTACAAAGACTTGACTCTTCAAGCTTTTTATGACTTTGACTGGGCAGCCACTTACTAAGTGAAGACTTTAAATAGTTCCCTAGTCGCCGGGAACATGAACAGTAAACAGTTTATATGGACGAACTTTGATGCCGACTGAATATGAGAATCTTATAGGGAACTGGAGACATGGTTTATAGACTCAATATTACAAAGACTTGGCTCTTCAAGCCGTTCTTAGCTTTGACCGGCAAGCCACTTACCAAGTGAAGGCTTTAAATAGTTCCCTGGTCGCAGACAACGTGAACAGTAGATACCGACTGAATGTAAGGAATTTACTGGAATATATGTCAAGTTTCAATTTTTGATTTCAATTCCCTGAAACGGGAACATTTTTAAAGATTTAAGGAGAAAAGATGAAATGTTTGGAACACGGGAATGATGCCTACCAAAGTGAAGATCTCTCCTCAAAACAATAGACTTGACAAAACATCGCCAACAGCGAGCGACAGTTTGGAAGGAACCCGAATTGACGAGGGAAATTACAGTCCGATATTTGCCGAAATTGAAAATTATTTGTTTATTATAAGATTTTCAAACATTGCCCGTAAGTCGCTGTTTTAGAACCAGTGCCAAATGACGATGAAAATTGATTATCTATTGCAGGTGTCTAAAGCATGGCTCGCATGTCGCTTAGTTAAATCGAGCAATTGTTTTAGAACCAGTGCCAATTGGCGAACGGAAAAGACCGACTGATGGAATTGAAAATTGACTGTCTATTAAAAGTTTCCCAATAAGCCCCGATAGGTGAACAGATCAGGCCGACGGATGTATTCCGAAATTGATTATCGATTATAAATTGCTTAAGCATTGCCCGCAAGTCGTTCAATTGAACCGAGCAATTGTTTTAGAACCAGGGCCAATTGGCGAGCGGAAAGGACCGACTGATGGAATTGAAACTTGGCTCTCTAATAAAAGTTTCCCAATAAGCCCCGATAGGTGAACAGATCAGGCCGACGGATGGATTCGGAAATTGAGTATCGATTATAAATTACTCAAGTATTGCTCACAAATTGTTCTTATAACATAACCAATCATTTCGAAGCAGCCACGCTTGGTGAATCGACAAGACCTCATTACACCCAATCCAAAGAATCTTGCTCGATAACTGATAAAATGGGAAAGGATTGCAGTGTTATGAGCTAATAACTTGTCCATCAAGTATTGCTTACACAAGATCTAACCGAAGCCCAGTAATTGCTTCAAAGGAGTCGCAAGTAGCGAACAAGAAATCCATAATCCGCTATGTCCATTATGGTCTATTATGACATCAAAGCTAATTAGAAGTGTACAGGAATATTCTATTGGGACTTGATTGGTAAGCAATCGATCCAATCATATATAATTCCTTGCAGACGATCTAACGAAAGCCAGGGATCATTTAAAAGCCAGAGAAAATAAGAGCAGGATTTCAAACAGTTGTAGTTGATATCTGATGAGAGCTGAAACTACGTTCATATTTGAGTCCGCTTTAAAACAAGGAAATGCTACGAGCACAACCAGCTGTTAGTCTAAATGAAAGGAGCCATCGTTAGGAAACTTCAAAAATGCATTTCTGCGGCAAAGTGGGAAAGGTTGTTTCTTCTTGGGCATGGGTTATGGGCTCATTGCATAGTCCCGTTCTAATGCAAGTTTCATAGTCCATTCAGGCTATCAAGCTTTCCGGGCATACTAGAACAGCTTAGGTAGTTAAAATTTTCATTCTCGTGAATATTGTCAAAAACTATTTGGGATTTGTTCCCGAATATATATCTAAGGATAAGTTTTCTGACAGATAACTTAGGGGTACACTCGAAGAAGTTTTGCTTTGAGCATTTCTTTCCTCGTAGACTATTGCTATGGAGGAAATACAAATCATCCATTGTATTGTATTTGGTTACTTAAAGTACGCTGATGTAGCATGGAGCAGGCCATGTCAGATGTAGCTGCCGACGCAAATATATCTTGAAGAAAGTTTGTCCGGTGTCGGCTAGCCGGGATTATACCTTTGGCGCAAAAGCAAGAGCGACTATGTCGCGTAAAGTAAGGCTAAAGGTTTTATAAACTAAATTCAAGATCCCCGGGAATCAGGAGTCCACTTGCTATCTATCTCTAGAATGAAATCTTGTAGCTGTGGTACGGCTCTTCGGGGAGTATCATGGTGGCTGCGGGTTTCATCATTACTAAAGCGAATAATTGGAGATAATGATAGACCTCAATATACCCCAGAGTGGGCCTATTGGGCCATACCCAATTAATAAATCTGGTACTCCAGCTTGAAGTTGAAGCCCCCAGTGTGTAGGGATTGTCTAACTCTCTCGAGGACGTCGGTTACGCACGATTAGCCCGTACGTCATCGGACATCGTGGAGGCTTTATAACAGACACTCACATTAAGACAAAGGAACATATCTATCTTAGGATTGACATGAAAGACCAGAGAGAGAGAGAGAGAGAGAGAGGGAGAGAGAGAGGGAAAGAGAACAATCATCTTTCCTACCATGTTCCGCTTTCAAATCAAACATAGACAAGGACTCGTCACTTCCGTTCCCCCTTTCGCTATTCATAATCCTTCCCTATCACCAGCATGCCGCCAGCGCATATAGGAGACATCCCCGGCGTGGCTGGTAACTTTAAGAAAAAAAAAAGAGAAGAAGAAAATTAAGAGAGAGATAATGAAGCTTCTAAAAAGATACCAAAATGGTTTTTATATATAAAAATGAAAATAAATTTTTTGAATAAATATTTTTTTATTTTTTACATTGCATTACGTTTTCGCTAAAAGTTTGTGCATAAATGCAATACAGAACAAAGGTAACTGCTGTAAGGATAATCACTGTTGTTTTGTTTTTTATTTTTTTTTTATTTTTTTTATTTTTTGTTTGATGGATTACTGTTGTGTGTCGTTCATTATTTTTTTATAAACCACTTGTTTTATACCTAACAGCAAACAGATTTATATTCATCATCCACATCTATGGTCATATAAATACAATAGAACATAAAAATAAAAACGAAAACGGGGGGCAAAAAAAGAAAACAAAACCTTTTTCAAATCTCCGTTCAGCAATTACATTTATTGTATTGTAGTAGACGACAACGACGACGACGACGGCGATGACGATGACGATGACGAGAACAAAAACAAAAAGTGTCTCAAACAAACAAACACTTAAAAAAAAAAAAAAAACGACGCGAATACTCACATATATATATATATATATATAATAACTATCGCAAACGAACTATTATAATGAGATGGGGACACACATAATACACACATGCACGCATAGACATAGTCATGCACTTGCCTACGACTATGAATTCATCCTCCACTTTCAGTCTCAACTGACTGTTATGAATACCGTAAAAGATTGCTTTTCATGAGTGCGTGTTAGTGCGAACATGTGTGTGTGTGTGTGTGTATGTGTGTGCATGTGTATGTGCATAATAAACGATATTATATGGTTTGGTAAACGATTATAATACGTAATACACACACACACACACACACACACACACACATACGCACATACACGAGAATATATGACGTTGATAGTATATGATTGTAACGGTGTGCGTTAGAATTATTGAACAAAGCATTGAAGCGTTACATATAAATTGCACAAATGGCGTCACACATGTTGCCATTACAGCTATTGCTATTGCGTTTGTTGTTGTTGTTGTTGCGGCAGCAGCATCATCAATAGAATCAAATAAAAGGTCATAAAATACTTATATATATATATGCACGTATGTGTCTAGATTGTATATCTTCTTTTGCTTATATTTGGCTATGCGTATGATTGTGTCTATATGTTCGTGTATGTATGCATGCTTGTGTGTATGTTTCTTTGTGTAAATAACTAAGTGATATTTGGCTTTGTTTGCGGTTAGTTTGGTTTTTCTATTATACTTTAATCTCATATATAGATCAAAAACTGATGACAAACTGTTTATTTGAGCATATTTGCCTACACATCACACACACACACACACACACACACGCACTTGCAAATTCCCAAAGCTCTATTTAATTCTGTACAAACGTAACTCACTACTAACATGAAAAAAGGTGGCATGGACAACTTGTTTAGTTATGAACACAAAATAAAAGAACAAAACAAAAAACAAAAAAAAAAGGGAAAAGATGAAAGAAGAAGAAGGAAATGAATAATCGTAGATAACTGTTGGTATTTTTGTTTCTTATTTTTAATTGTCAGTGTGTTTATGTACGGCAAAGTTGTGAGTTATGTAAGAATAATTGCAACAAAATTCCTTAGCTTCTTAACGAAAATATTGTTACTAAGAAATGCAAGCAACTGATTAGAAAAACGAGTAAAGAATATTCTGCAGATTTCATTAAGCTTTTAAACTTAACTAAAGACATCTCTTTATGATTAGATTCATAATTTTCCGAAAAGGTTATAACTAGCATTATATCGTACTATTGTGGATTTGTCGCAAAAATGGTCGAAAAAGTGATCCGATCCAAATCATTTTCAATAGTCTTCGCGTTTCGGCCAAAACACGTTAACGCACCAAAATTCATCGTAATACTATAAGTTGAACACAAAAAAATATGGCTGACAGACGGACAGACAAGCTTAGAATCCCTTACTGAATCGATCGTTATACTGAAAGGTGGGTCTATGTCAAGCCCTTTTGGATGTTACATACATCCGCACAAACTTAATTTGCCCTTGCATCACAAGTGAATACTGTTCAATATATAAAGCCAAGCCTAAAAAAACTAAACAGGATGACGGCAATGAAACCATCGCAGACTTATGCAATTTTGGATGGAAAAATTCGTAAACACTATTGTTGTTGCTATTACCCAAACTTGAAGCTAAGATCATGATGGTGGATTCAGATTGTTGTCAAACATAGGAAAATTGTGCAGGCAGAGAATTTGGGTTCCTCATGAATTGACGAAGATGGCACTCGATCAACGGCGTACCACAACTGCGTTTCTATTTACTATTCAGACCGATTCAGAAGCATTTTCTGAATCGATTTAAGCTTGTCTGCCTGTCTGTCCATCTGTCTGCCTTGTTTTCTTATATTCAACCTATAGGCCGCAATGCTTAGGATATTTTAATGAAATTATTACACCTTACACTACTTGGTAGTACATTAAGTTTGTGACACCCAGAAGGCCTTGAGATAGCCCCATCTTTTGTTATATTTATGTAAGCTTTTCTGTCCGTCTGTCCATCTGTCCATCTGTTTGTCTTGTTTTCTTATATTCAATCTGTAGGCCGCAATCTTTAGGATATTTTGATGAAATTATTATACCCTACACCGCTTGTGCTACCAAGTACGTCAAATTTGTGACATCCAGAAGAACTTGAAATAGACCCAACTTTTATTATATTTATTTAAACTTGTCTGTCCGTCTATCCATCTAATGTCTATCTCCGCATTCTTGTACTCAAATTTGGTACACTGACGTGTTTTGCTCCAAGTGAGCGAATTAGTGAAAACGGTTTGCGTCGAATCACTTATTCGATACCTTCGCATATAACGCTTTATTGTGAAAAGAATGACTTTGAATGGCTGGACAATGGCCCGCAAGTGTGTTTTTATTTGTTTTATAGATGTTAATGGAAAAGTTTATTTGTATTGCGTATCCAGGATATCATAAAAAGAGAAAAATTACGACGCGATTGTAAAAAAAATTGAAACAATAACTTGAACTTATATACCCGAAGGCTTTGAGAACTCAATTGAAATAAATGAGCTTCGTAATGCTATTCAATATGTAATCAAATGGTTTTTATGGCATTTTCTATTGTATTCAAAACGATTCGCATTTTATGTAAAGTTAAGCAAATTCAACATTATACCGTTGAATTTCATTCACTGATCACGATTTTTATCGTTTCACTTTTATTAAATTTTACAAACGTACTGTCATTTACGGACAGAGCTATGATATCCTTTTATTTATTTATTTATTAAATTCTCTGTGTGTACTCAGACTACCATTGATTGTTATGAAACGGAACTAAAGTGTCGCTTCACGTCACGTTATTTACCACAAATGTTGAGTTTTGTTGCGTACGTCATTCTCGTACGAACAAACTTCAAGCGATATTGAGTTGAAAAACTCCAACCAAACCGCAAACTTATGTAGCGCCATATATATCGTTCATTTTGTTGCTGATGCAGACAAATGTCTGACTTCATATACATATATATATATTTTGTCAAAAATGTACATCCTATGTATCGTATCTTATCGTATCGGGTGGGTACAAGCAGTGCCGCAATGCAAAACTTAAATGTGCAGAACTTAAATCATTCATTCCTATTATCAGGCAAAAGGCGGATGTGCAGTAAGTCTTTCAAAACATACCTTTCTCATGCATTTTATATTTTCAAAGGCATTGTTGTGCTGCTGCCATGAACTCTACCTTAGTCTCTTATTCAAGTACATACAAGTTGATAATAAAGAAAAAAATTTAAAAAAATATTCTTTAAATATTTAAAATTCTTTAAGGTTTTTTTTTTGTACAACATAGCGGAAGTCAGTACGGACGTCAATTTATTGCATAAATCTGTTTGCCTTTTTTGAATTCATCTTCCACTTTTAAAGAATATAAACCGATTCACCACACATTCGTGTACTTTATTATTTGCATATGAAGCGTCAGCCGTTCCGGCAACGGCAACGTATACGTGATTGAGTTAAAAACTGATAAATTCGTAAAAATTGAACGGAAATTAATGAGCGGAAGCTGCAATAACGCAGCGGGACATTGGGTTGCGGTAGTTTACTGTTTCTGTGTTCACAATTTTAAGGTATTATGTCCTTTTTCACGTATTGCTTTTACGTATCAATCAATAAATTTAAAAATTATGGGCAAAGTGCTGCCAATCATCGCTTGCGTACACTAAAGCAGATTTTAAACGTTAAAAATATGGAAAGAATTTTCTCGTTAGCTGCCTTCACATATAAGTGCCTATCGCCGGGATTCGGAATCGATCTAAAAGCATATTTAAGCAACTTTTTGAGGTTATATCGAGTCCCTGCAGTCGTCGCAAATCGCCCGAAGTCAATTGAAGCTATGATTTGAGTAGAACGAAGTGAAGGTTTCATAAGCAAACTTTCTAACTTTTCGGACTGTACCCGATCTCTGTAATCCCTGGAAGCGAGGTGCGTCTTAAAGAGTAAAACCTTTGCATATAAAGTTTCCAGCTTTCAAGATTATGTCCGATATCCGATTTGATTCGAGTTAGATTTAAAAGATTTGGAAGCCTCAGAATCGTTGCAAACAAATTTCCGAAAATTTGAGGTTAGGTGCAATCTCAGCAATCATCACAAGTCCGCCGGAGTCAATCGAAGCCTCGATTTTGGTAGAATGAAAAGTATCGTAAGGACTAAAGTTTTCAAAAACACGATTTCGTATTTTTGAGGCTATACCCAATCTCAGTAATCTTCAAAAGCTAGAAGCGTCTTAAAAATAAGAATCCTTGCAAATTGAGTTTCGAACTTTTGAGGTTATACGCGATGTTCGACTTGATTTTTGTTAGAGCGAAAAGAATTTTAAGCCTCAGCAACTTTGCAAACAAAATTTCGAATTGTTGAGGTTATGTACGATCCCAGCAATCGCCGGTTTGGTTTAAGTGCAATGGAAAGCATCTTCAAGACCAAACTTTTCAAAGGAAGGGTTACAAACTTTCCCATTTTTAAATAATCCATTGTATCATATACGGTATATGAAGTAGAAGATATATTGAGCAAGTGAAGGGTCGGTTTCTCTTGGAATCAATCAACACATTTACACACAAAGGCCATTAAAGGAGTCTGATGTCTCCACCGTGTAGAGAGGGACGTACCCCAGATACATCCTTTCCTTAAATTAGTTGTGTCTGCCCATAAATCCTTCTGTCCGTCCCTCTATCCAAAAGAGATGATCGCACAAGACAACCCAAGAAATTAATTTTGATAATTGAAACGTGATATTGCGAAAGATAGCTGAAGTGTTACACACATCACACACGGGAGTATATTCACTATTTTACGACGAAATTTGGATATGGAAAAGTTGCTTTTCAAACGAATACCACTTTTATTCAAATGCATCGTGTCGCTGACTGCAATGGCAAAATTGCGTAATTTGATTATCCAGCTAATTCCACACCCATTTTACTTTCCAGATCTCGCCTCTAGCGACTGTTATTCTTTACCAACTCTCATAAAGTTGTTCCAAAGTAAGGAGCAAGGATTTGAATAAAATGAAGAAGTCCTTGTGAAAAATGAATAATATTTTGTGTGTCATCACAAATCCTTTTGTAAGAAAAGTTTCCAGCATATTAGAGAAACTTTTGGACGAGGCTAAGTTAATAAATAGATTCGAAATTTTTTACAGAAGAAAAAAAAAGACAACCACGTTTTCTGTTGCTAAGCTTTGGGACTTATTAACCTATTAATTTTGCATTAATTTGAGCTCGTTCTTCTGTCTATCCGTCAGTCAAAGGTTATTGGAGAACTAAAATACAAGGCGGTCGACGATAAGAAGCCGTAAATCGAAGATTAAAGACAGCTGGACTCACTTGACGGGATCGCCTTATATAACCGGCTAACTGATAATTTCAATTTTTAAGGAAATTTTTTGCATAAAAAACTACTGCAAAGAAAAGAAGCAGAAAACCATATTTATTCTTAAACATCTTATCCGCACTTGTAGAAATTTCCTATCTTTTGTTGCTTAAGAGTAAAATCTCTTTAAATCTTGCAATTAAAACGCGGCCTTAATGGAAAAATTTTTTTATGGAAAACTTTTTTAATAAAAAATTTATTTGTTTATTTGCAGTCTTTTGTTTCATGTTTTCTTTTATTTTTTCCGTACTCTGTTAATACTCTTTCTCTGCGAGTGTATTGAAATATAAAAAAAAATTAATTAAAAACTTTAACAACACAATCTCTCCTTAATCTCTTTTACCCTTTGTATTCTTATATGAAATTTATTTATTTTTTTTTTGGTCTAATACTTGCCTCTAACCTACTAATCTTATTGTTATTTTCATTTGTTTTTGTTCGCTATCTTTTCAGTGATACTTCAATATCAACACGGGTTGACATGCTGACGCCGGCCATTGAAGTCTATAAGCCACCACTCTGACATAAAGATGACACGGTGGAGAGCAATTTAGGTAATCCATCGACAAGTAGCGATTTTTAGCAAAAGCTAATAACAACAACTGCTGAGCTTAATACAACAACTACGACTACTAGTAATACGGATAATCTATTTGTTCTTCCATCATAGTGTCAATCAATTTTAAAAGGAGAAAAATATATGTAACAATCATGAGAAGAGATGAAAGTAAAAAAGAAAACACAAAAAATCCAAAAAATACCAATTAACTCCTTCAAAAAAAAAGAAAAGAGAAAAAAGAAAAAAGCCCTCCTCGTCCACTTTAAACTTAACAATGTAATATATTAAGGGAAAATGAAGAAGAAAAACCCGAAGAAGAAGAAGAAGAAGAAGAAGCAAGTGAGAAATGCAAAACAAAATCCAAACATTAACAGACATCCACACCTACCCACACACACACACACACAAACATGCATACACTAGTTTAGAGATAAGTTCACAACATATGCAAGAAGTCCATGTAAGCGAGAATTATATATAAAAATATATTTAAGTATATTAAGGAGTATTACTTACATAGAGAAGCAAAGACCGAAATAAATTCATTTATAATAATAATAAAAATAAAATAAAAAATTAAAATAAAAATTAAAAGAAGAAAGCAGGAGAAAAAACAAAAAAACAGACTCCAAAGTATAAACAAATCCTTTAACGAAGGGCATGTGTAGACAATTGTTATACTTGTGTGATTGTGGGATTGTTTAAGGGCATATACCAGCAAAACTGATGTTGATTAAATTCACTCAGAGATAGTGCATACATAGATACCTACTATATACAGTTAAACATACAACAACATATATACATGCATACATACATACATACACACATTCATACAGACACACAATTGATGATGAAATGAAAAACTAGAAATTTATATGTATTTGTGTAAACTAAACTAGACGACTATTAAATTGTGTAACTATAAAAAAAGCAAAAAAAGCAAAAAAAAAACAACAACAACAAGCAACTAAACAGGAAATGATATAAAAATATATGTAAAAATAAAACCAAAAAAAAAAAAAAAATGAAGAAAAGAAAAACAGCAACAACAACAAGTTAAAGCAAAGGCAACTGCCCACAAAGAATTATTATTTAAATAAATAAATTTAATTAAGTTACATATTTAAGCTTGTGTATAGAATCAATCAGTAATTTTATTAAGAAAATAAGATGTAATCAGAGAAACTAAAACATATATATATACATATGCTATATATATACATATGTTATATATATATATATATATATATATATATATATA
>KK499921.1:520209-634418 GCA_000688715.1 Glossina pallidipes | reverse complement strand
ACAGACTGAACTCACAGAGCGACAATACAAGAGTCGCCGAAAAGCGAAGGGCGTCTAGCTTTAATAAAACCTAGTTTTCTACATTGAATTTTTTTTTTTTTTTTTTTTTTTTTTTTTTATTAGCATTTTTTATTCTTTACGTCTACAAGGCTTTGCTTGCACTGTTTGTTTTCTTCTTTTTTTTTTTGAAAAAGGACTATTTTGCGCGTGTTGTGTTATATTTGCGCTTAAAAAGTCACGGTAAAGTGTTTTTATTACATTTTTAGAAATAAACTTGACTGAGTTGACTTGACTTGAATGTCGGACAATGTCGTTCGTTACTCTTGAAGGAAAAGAAATATTGTTAACAAAGGGAAAATGGCATTTTTATTTTTTTTTCTTTGATTTTATAAGTATTTTATGGATTTATTAATATTTTTCTGTGTTTTGTGTGCGTAACAACAGAAATTGTTTCACCTGTGTGCTTGAGTGAATACCGCAAAGTGCTCTCCCATTATTACCTAAAACTATGTAAGTTTCTAATCAGTTCTTAGGAGAAGAAAAGATAAACAAAAAATAATAAATAGTTGAGTTTTTTTTTACTTTATTTGCATTTACAATTTATTAAACACATGCACCCGCAAAGTTCATAACTTGATTATATAAGTTACGGTTAGCATAACCGTGACAGTACATATTCCCGAGCGCCATAATAATAAACAATTAAAATTGTCACGGTAGGCGTCAAACCGTGCATTAACGATCGTTCGGGAAAAAAAAAGTTTCAAATCAGAAAAAAAAAAACAAAAAAGTATTCGTTGGTGTTAGAGAATGAATTTCTCGATACTCCCCACTCTCTAATAATTGTGTGGCGTTTATTTAAACTACAAACTAACGTATGCATAACATAAGCCCAGCACTAGCACAGCGCGCTAATTGCAGAACAAGTCCAAGCATACATGGCTCACATGCGTAAATTTTATCCATCGGTGTTCTCTGAGTATCATATAACACATCTTTAACATAATATAAGACCGTACAGCATGAATGTGAAGCTAAGATTGTATCCAAGTTCACGTAGCTAGGACGAAATACGCGAAACCATGGAACAATGCAAAGAGAAACTTTTTTTTAGAGACGAACTAATGTTTGTTATTAACTTGGCCGCAAAAGTTTAAGAGAACAAAGGATAACAGCAGCAAGTTCAATGCGTAGACATGTCAGGGACGAGTAACGAGATGATGAAATGATTCTTCTCTTCATGTCTATCGGATATCCCTGCAGCGTATATGGTATCTGATGACGTCGAAGTGTCTTCAAATAGTTGATAAATCTAACGACAAAGGGAAATATTAAGAACAAATCCGCTACAATTCATTACATTCCACAGTACTTGTGGCACATATTAAGTTCGTGCGGAAGAAGGCCATAAGTTAGGCTCAGCTTTTATTATGCTGACACAATTTAACATTGCCTGTGCATTTGACCGTCCATCCATCGCTGTGTCTGAGGTCTGTCCATGTAGTTTTCTACATGGGTACCGAGTTGATGTGAAAATTTTGGATCGAATGAACTAAATTTTTATCGCTTAAACCTGTTCGTAAGAAAAGTAACTTTTCACATGACACAACGATCTAACTTTTTAGCTATTACGATAAACATTGAACCATTAGAGTGGCTCAACATAACTGCACATTAATTGTACCAAAAGAATTATGCCAGCTGAAGTAGGGTAGAGTATTTCAGTTTCGGTTAAAATGAATTTTCTATTAAAAACGTCTATGCTATTTGAATGGCGTCCATTAGCTCTCATCCAGCCATTGTCAAAATTGGTCTTTCAGTTATAGAAATTCTACAGAGAAAGTCTATAATTTAAGAGGCAAAATCATCTCGAAGCTTCTCAGCCCGAACACTGCCGAATAGCTATAATGTAACACAAGCCAAGAGATTACCGTCGACAATAGACTTCTGTACGATGCAAAAGATATGTAGATTCATCTAATCATCTTCCGAAATTTGCGTTTTTAAAGTCACATCTTGTGGAATTTCATTCCTTGCATATAAAAGATAGCATAGAAAAGAAGATAGATTGGAAGAAATTCCAAAGAGAAAGTTGATGAAAGAAACCGACAGCACTGCTCTGCTCCGCCACTTCGCCAGACAGACCAATGGACATACGAACAGGCGGACATGTTTAGGTGCATTCAAGGGTTCTAACTGGCTAAGAATTTGTATACTTAATGGAGTTTGTGAAGCTTGTGTCTACGTATTATAGAGATATTGCAAAAATTATTAAATTTTGATGCGGAATATAATATTGGGTAGATGTGGTCAATTTTTTCCAGTTTCTACGCCATCATCCATAGGATAGGATATGCGTCCAAAGTTTTGTACATTTGTTTGCTGTAGTTTATGAGTGACGAGCAAAAAGACAATTTTTTATTGCTCTGAAAAATGAATGTGTTCTCAGTCTACGTGATGCTGTGGGCGTGTCCTTCGACTGTGTTGGCCCACTTGCCATACCAATCTACGTCCGCGAACTTCCAATGTTTTTGCCAATTTGCAGTTGATAGCTTCCTTTGTACGGTCACGAGAATGTTTACATCAGACTTTACCCAGATGGACGGACGGACATGCTTAAATTGATTTACAATTGCTGCTGATGCTGACCGGGAATACATACATACTTTGTGGGGTCTAGTGGGCGCTGCAAACGTTTTGACAAATCCCTCATCCCCCATTCTTCAGTGATGGCTGTAAAAATAGGTCTCTGAATTTAATTCTACGTCAATCTTTCTCCAATGTGAAATTCAATACATAACTCATTCAATATGTTGTAAATTATTTTTAAAATACTGTTTTGTTGTGTGTTAAAGGAATGTTTTACAAAAAATAAAACTCGGTGAGGAGAAAACTCCTATATAAACTTGAAAAATACACAATCATGAAACTCCTTAAAGTGTCCTTCATTTTCCTTACTCTTTTTTTTCGACATCACAATCATCTGTTAATGATCGACATGACCTTGTCTCTAGCCATCAACAAGTCACTCACAATATTTGTTGTTAAACATGACAATTTACAGCAAACAGGGAGTGTGTAATAGTAGAGAGGAAACGTCGAGAGGGAAACATCAAGACATCATAACATAACGTCAAAACAATATAACATTATAGACGTCTAGCAGTTAGATGCACAGTTGGATAGCAATAGAAGAGAAAAGCAAAGTGCAAAATTGTTGCGCCTTATTAGACCATGAAAGACAAAGTCTTCCTACTCCTCCTGTTTGCACTGAACGACTTATCGAAATATAGGTTCTATTATAGAGATTAAGATTTTTTGATTCATAAAAATTGTAATAAGTGTTTGGCGCAGATATTTTAGTGTAAACTTAAAACACAGATATTACCTCAAGTGGAAAATGTTCAAAGGACAACGATAAGCGCGATAATAACGAGATCAATTGAGTGTAAGGGACGAGGGAATGCTTTATGACTTTTTGTTCTGTGTTTGCGCGTACGAAAATTTACCTTGAATTTGTAAATTTGTAAGTGAAACAAAGGATTAACCTGGAAAATCGCCAGAAAAGCAAATATGTTGGTTCGCCTTTTACTTCTCACTACGTATGTTTTGTTGTTTTACGCTGATCTTTCTCTGTATTCCCGACGAGTAATTGTTCAAAAAAAGAAATCAATTCGTATGTTTGTAAATCTACTCACGCAGAGTTGCATTCACTATGGAAAATGATTGGAAATATTTCCAGAGTAAATACAGCTGACAGATTTCAGTTAAATACCTGCTATAAGTTGTGAGCCGCGTTAATAGTCACAGTGACTTAATTGCCTCGTAGTCTGCTTCCACTTTCAAGTAAGTTGCAGCCAAATTTCAACTTCAGCATTCAAATTCTTCATTTTCAACAATCTTCGAACATTTCGAGGTTTCAGATTTGGAATTGAAACAGTTGTTATTATTATTGCCCCCATTGTGTGGGCAATCCATACCACGACTTGGAAGGTTTCCTAAACTCGCCCATGCTCCTAGCCTTCTTTCGTTCGGATCATCATACCGTTATCTGGCGTTATGACATGTTCACTTGTTGTCTGACCCTGCAGATGGAGTCGCATTCACATATGATGCGGCCTTTCGCTCCTCGTCTGCATGGATCGGTATCGGAGACACCCACGTCTTTCAGATTATAACTAAGCGAATTATGAGCCGTATAGAGGCCGGTGCCTACTCGTAGATCGCTCCTTCTTACTTTCAGTAATTTATATGCTGTATCGGAAGATTTAATAAATCTCTTTGCTCGCCGTTGTCCTGCGCTTTGCTTTCAATGACAATCCGGATTATTCCGGGTCAACTGTGATTCCAGCTTATTAATGTGGCTTCTCAATACGCCACAAAAAGGTCCCAGATCTATAATGATTCCGCGAGCTCTCACAACGCAGTCAACCCTTCCATCGCCTTCAATGCCCGAATAGACGGGTATCCATATTAGGTGCACGTCGTTGTGCTTCCCCAGCTCAAGGTTTTTGTCTTTTGTTAAGTCTTCCTGATAGCCCTAAGCGGAAGGTAGGCAGAGTTTATTAAAGGAAAAATTTCTTTAGAGAAACGTGGAAGTTTAGTATGTAACGTATGTTTATTAAGCCTGCGAGCGAATTTTCACGATGTTGATACTTAAATAACACATTTGTTTCCACAATTTTTATTCCCACCTATCGTCGAGGTGTGTGAATAAATTAATTTAGTGTTCCTTTCTACCAAATTTGACCCATTTGTTGACACGGACTTGATTCTCGAGCGGAACTTTTTTACCCTTTTCATTTCCACAAACACCTGAAGTATTCAGCGTTGCCATTCGCTTCGAAAAACTCGTATCTATGTCCCTCCGTCCTTAACTAAATAAAATTTGGCAAAAAGTCTTATGAGCGTTTTTGTATCCTCATACAACTTTTTTTGTTAATTACCACGTTTTCCGCCCTTTTACCTTTTCTTAACCTTTAATAGTAATACAAACCTTTTTCGGTGTAAAAAAATAATACAACTGCAGTAGCAAGCGATGTTAAAATCTATAACTTTATAATTTAGGCATCAAGAACTTAAAATTGACACACTAACCTATAAAGCCTGCCATAACAATAAAAAGAAAAATTGACAAAGAGTTATCGTGAAGGATTTTCACCCACAATTAAATTTAGATATATCCATCATGTATGAGCAAAAAGGAAGACCAATGTTCAAGTTAAATTGCTTGGGTATGTCGAATAGCGGAAATATTATTTTTCTAAATTAACAGCACTGTGACAGACATCGGTGCCAAGTTGTTTCGTACGACACAAAAATTTATGAAACGCATTATTACGGGAGATGAGACTTGGATCCACGCATACGACCCGCAAACAATCAATCAATCGAACGAAGACCTTACAAAAGGTGATCGAAGACGAAAAAAACCACAGGAAAGTCCCTCAAGAGTTAAGGTGCTGTTGACAGTTCTCTTTGATTATCACAATAATGCACTCTATGAATTACTTCCGGCGGAACAAGAAATATTATATGAATTTGACAGTTGCTTTGAAGGCAACGAATTAGATCTAAAACAATAACTTGGTTCAAAAAAGAAAGAAAAAAAATAGCTTTTACTTTCTGGACACAGTAGTAAACCTTGAAAACCACCTCCAGCCTAACCAAACCCACTACGTACCGCTACTACTACCGCTATGCATTATTGCCAAGTGACCGGTCCATCAGTTTACTTCCCGAGAAGTTTTCGCTTAACAACGTCTTTGCCATCTGCCGAGAAGAATTTGTGATCCGATGCGTTAAAGTTTTTACATATGATCCGCGAAGGCAAGTAGGACTCATAATTTGTACGGCATTGAACTAACTCAACGAGCTCATAGTATCTTGATATGTTTAAAGGAACGTTTCAATCGCTGGGAAGTTTCTAATATTCCTTCTGCTCTTCTCTCAATAACTGACAAAACTAACTGACATGCCATGTTCTCTTTAAGCTGAACTTAATCTACCCTTATATGCCTTACATCTATTTATAATTCTTTGGGTGCTATTTCTCTGTCATATCCTAAGCTCCTTAAGTTTGCCGCTTTTTCAAAATTAATATTCACTTGCAATAATATGCTCACACGAAAGTTTGTTTTTCAATTCCTAATATGTAGTTTGATAGCCTGCTAGTGCTCGTCGCACTTTAATCCACGGATACATTTATTTCTTTAATTATTATTACAATTATTTTGAATGAGCGTCGGTAGATAAGCGAAGCTGGCTAATCGAAACAAAAGGACTTGGCAGGTATTTAAAGTAAACTTGGCGCCGCACGATCATGACTAAGCCAATTGTAAAGTTGAAGGTGTAAGCTATGTAGTCAAACGGATTTGAAAACACAAATCACGGGCAATTATCTGCTAATAGGAAGATTAAGCGTAGATGACCAAAAGGATTTTACAAACTCAAATCTGTTAAGCATTCTTCACCCTACTTCAGTAAAAGTAGGATTGCTTCCACTGTAATCATTCACTTAGAACGCATTTCTAAAGCCATCTTTTATAGCTGAAAAGAAGTGTTTTATATGCCACTATAGCGATTATTGGAAAAGTTGAACGTTTCGTAATAAGAACCACAACCACTGCTTTAGAAACTTTAGAAATTAAATTTGTCTTTTTCTTATTGAGAGGCGAGTCTTCGCGAATGTCATTTAGTACAAGATGTTGCTTAAAATACTATGAAAGAAGGAAAGCACTGCGCTAGGGACTACCGAGCTGATTGCTAAATAGGAATTATGTGCAGAATAGAGTGTCTTTAAGGTGCATGCAAGTTGTAAAGAGATCGAGCGTGACTGATAAAAACGTTTTTATGCCAACGTAGGCGAAATGACCCGATTCGATGATCAAAAATTTGATAAGAATTGTAGGGGATTATCTGCAAAAGAAGTTTTTTTATTTTTTCCTTTACATCCTTTAATTGTTTCGTGGAATGCAGCTAACAAATAGGCACATAAATAAGGTGCGAAAAGGAATTAAAAGAGAAATTAATAAAGTCATTAACACCTTATTTGAATTGAAGAGAAGGATTTTGCCTATGCACTTCCTCAACTACGGGAAACAATATCGAAACCTCATAAAAAGAGTTTGAGAGATTTTTCCAATATCTCTGAATACATCCACCGTACGCATCTTTTACTTGAATAAAAATGTTATAGTCCTGTGTTTGCTTCATGATTTGCTTTATTCCTTTAGATGTCCTGCAGCGTGTTTTCAAAAACTCTTGCTACTTAAATGTGTTCCTTACAGCGACTGCCGAAGGCTAAGATTGCTTAGTCTTTCCATTTTAGTATGCATATGTACACTTAGGTAATGCCATCAAAAGATGGAAGGTAACATTTTTCCATTTAAATCCTTCCGGGACATCCACAAACGAGTAGTTTCTTTCTTACGGTGACAGCGGCTTATCTAACAACGGTGTCAAATATCACGCCAAGACCTTCGGTAATTAACGAGATATGCTTGGCAAAGCCAAGAAGTCAGACGGATAGGACGATTCCGTAGAGTATTTGAGTTGAGTTTGCTCTTCCTCTCCTTCCGGGACACCGCGAAAAATCAAAGTACACTACTGAGTATACTACAAAGCTTAGTGCTCATCTTTACGGACAAATTACACCCTCTTTCCAACTGAACCTATGGTAAAGCAAGAATTTTCCCTTTTTCTCTCGGTTAGTGAGGCAGTGGGACTTCCAAGAATACACGAAATGGATAGAGGGAAAAACTACAGTCAGCAAGAATTCTAGAATCAACCGTACTGTGATCAACAAGTGTTAGGGTTTTTCATATTTAAACCGCTTCGGATATTCTTCACAGGTTGATAGAAGCCTGGCTAACTTTCGTATCAAATTTCATACCAACGACTAATATTTGTTTATATTCACCCTCAGTTTTCGACCTTCAAAATGAATGAAAAAGTTTACTAAAAAATTAACGTCAAGTTGAGCTTCAAAAATGGAATTTTGAGTTCTGCTTTGGTGGCAACATCTCACCCAGGGAGATTCTTAAAACAACTAAACAAGTGGGCCACAAGGTCCCAATGAATATCCAACTTCCCCACAAGCACTCATACAATGACTTTTCAAAACTAGACCTTATATGAGAAGTCGTCGAAAAGTTGATCCGATTCGAGCTGCTCTCAATAATGTTCACCCGGTGACGTCTATTTTAAACTGTGGACGTACCCTTCGACCGATTTGGACCATTTTGACTACCAACCTACGCGCAAGAACGTCCAATGTTTCTGCCCACAGACATGCTTAAGTCGATTCAGAATTTTATGCTGACCAAGAATATATACAACTTGCGTGATCTCTGCACTTTCCTTTCGGTCGTTGCAAACGTTTTGGCAAAATGAATAGACCACTCATCCTTCGGTGATGAGTATCCAGTTTAAGAGTTGAAAATTATATTCTTTCTTTAGTTTATTTTAATTTATTTTAAAAACTACATATTATTAACACAATTTTACATATAGTTACCCAAGTGAGACTATGGTCGTCGCAAATGGAACCTTAAATGTCTACAACAATCAGCGATGTTAATGTACATGTAAAGGTTATACAAAATGTTTTAGTTGAGTCAAGTTTTTTATTATCAAAACTATCGGAAGACTTTAAACTAAGAAAAGGATTAAATTTTCTTAACTTAACTTTTTTTGGAGCAAAAGAAAGAAAATTGAAGAAAAGAAAAGAAATTAAAACAAATCTTAAAGTTAGTCAAAGCCGAGTAGCCTTAAAGCCCAACCACTATCTTTATGAAATGTTTAATCCAGAGGAAGTTACGAAAACTTCTAAATAAAACTCAAACGTGCCTGCAAATGGAAGGAATTAGTTACTTATCTTACGAATTTATTCACGTTTTCATTACTAAGACTGTAATAGAAAGTCGATGTTTACGTAGATTTAAAATCAGTAAAATATTTTAATTGCAACCTTTCTACCCTCAGCAAAGCAAGAAAATGAAGTAACGAAGATGACAAGAATGAAGCCGGAACAACTTCTGAGTCATTTATTTTAATTTATTAACATTTGCTGGTGATATTAAAATTTAGCTTTTTAACTTTCAATTATTACTTTATCAGATTCGTAGTTCCGTTCTGAATTTATTTAGCAAAAGTTTTTGATCTCACATACGCACTTATCCGTCCATCCACATGACTTTAAAAAGCAAATTTTTGCTTAAACTCACGCAAAACTTGTTCAGCCATACGCGGGGAGCGGATTTTTTAATGCTTTGTGGCGAGAGTGATTTTTTTTTTTTTTATATAACCAAACACTCAGGTGCTGTCCCCTACTCGAAGAAGAGGAAAGAGGGAGGGATGGCTGCAGCCTAGTGGATGCGTGCCCAATCGATAAGTGTTCTGCTTTCACTGACTAAGCACTCACTATAGCTGCGACCGAAAGTAGACGCTTCCGCACTGAGATTTGCACCGGCGAACACTGGCTTCGTATTCGCGATCCTTACCTATGCGGCTACTCGATTTCGAAAAAGTTTGCATGGAATCAAGACGGAATATAAATGATTAGAGATTGGAAATTCGTAGGAGTTGTCTTTGGCTAACTTTCATAATATACTACAATGGAGGAATTAAATAAAAGTAGAATAGAAGAATAGAAGAATATACATAAGAGAAGTAAAAGCCCGTTGTGCACATAAAATCTTCAACCTCAGGCCAACAGTACTTTTTAATACCACGGTGAGGAAAATGTAGGAGGGACGCCCGCGTAATTAACTTTGGAAGGTGAACCGAAACTTGCAAAATTTTGTTGCATAAAATGTGCTGACCCAGCAGACGGTGCAATACCACCACTATGGTGAAACTGTAATTGTTGCGAGGCAGTTGATGAATATTGAGAACCATATTGGGAATGGTGATGATAGTGAGCTCCAATAGCATAATTCGCGTATTGAGCAGGAGGATGATGATATAAATTATGATTTTGGGAGCATGTAGATGCTGTAGGAGCTGCCAGAGAGGTAATCGGGACAACATCTAAGTTATTGGAATTTAATGAACTCTCTGGTGAAAGAGATGCTGGCGGCCTAGTCGTTACTAAAGTTGACGATGGTGGCAGCGTATTAGTCCAATTGGGATAAATGCTTTGTTGTTGTATATGCGGTGGACTTTCCGTTTTAAGTATCGTCGTACTGTAAGCATCCTCGCTACTGTGACCGTGACCAGAGTTCGAACATGGAGCTGCCGTTGTTGTCAAGCTGTTCGGAGTTGGCGGCAATTGTGCTCCTGATGTACCATAAGTTGTTAGGTTCGCCTCACTAGGAGGACTGCCATTTTTTACTATCGTTTGATTTCCCTCTGCTTCAACCATATACGAAGAAAGGTTCCCCGCCATTGTATTCATATTTGGTGCTGTTATAATGCATTGCGTCGCATTGTTGGCACTACAGAATTGGTGATGATGAGGTGGTGTAATTGATGTTACACTGGAATTGGTAGTGTTTGGTGATAGATTGGTTGCGGCGGTAGTGTTGTTGTAATAATCATAATAGGCGGCTGCAGCGACGGATGCGTCATTTGGCATCATAGCGGCATAGGGCATTTGATGGGATACACCCGAATATGATGAACTTGCCGATGGTATAACCGAAATTTGATTTGAATTAGTACCAGTTCCTGACGAAGTAGTTTGCTTGCGTAGACGAGCACGACGATTACTGAACCAGACTTGAATTCGCGCCTCGGATAAATTTGTCCGTTGAGCCAATTCCTCACGAGTGAAAATATCCGGATATTGTGTAAGCTCGAAAGCTCTCTCTAACTCTTCAAGCTGCATAGCTGAGAAAGTTGTTCGACTACGACGCTGCTTACGTTTCAAAGCAATCCCGGGTTCACTTTCACAATCGGATATATCCTCGTGGGAATTCGTTGCTTCTGAGCCAGATATTTTTTGCGACTCATCACGTTCCGCCTGCGGTACATCACGACTCCGTATTAAACGGGATATAGCAGATATAGAAGGCGCCGTAGTACGATCGCAAACGCCGTCCTTTATCAGCTTTTCTCGAATTTCATACGAGAACATGCCAGCATTAGCTCGCTTATAATCGTCAATACGACTTTCAACTTCAGGAGTAAAAGTACGAGGCTTTGAGCCACCAATTACGCCTGGTCGTATAGAACCAGTTTCCTGATAACGATTCAAAATTTTGGATACGCAACCATGCGAGACACGCAATTGTCGCGAAATGACACAAGGTCTCGTGCCGGCAGCTGCCATTTCGACAATTTTTAACCGGGTGCTATTGGGCAAAGGGCGACCATTGATAAAAACACCACCCAATTGATTGACACGACCTTGACCAGGACTTACTTCTATAAGAAAAAATAAATAAAAGAAAAAATGAAAAGACAAAGTAATTTTCCTTTTTCGGTTTTTCTTTAAAAATCTACATCAACGCCCGACGGTTACTTTCAAAATAAAAGTAAATACAATCAGAGATCAGGTAATAAAAATTTATGTTCGCGTGCTTTCCATTAGAATGAAAGGTTCTCACTGAGAGGCACTTGATTTACAACCTTATAATAATTCATGCCAAGCGAGGTTGGCTTCTTAGGAAATTCGTTTAGCATTCAGCAACAAGGTCAGCTAAATACGAGAATTGAATGATGACAAACACTCTATAAGTTAATAATAGTGATTTTATGATTATCTTCTGTCTTGCATCTGAGCAGATGTCCTTATCGCTACAAGTTTTTCCTTCAGATTGGACCAATATTTCTAATAGAAATCTAACTGTGTTAAGATCAGCTTTTAAAAGCGTAAGCAAGGAAGACATATTTATTCAGAGTTCTATTCTCTCTGGCATCAATTACACGGATTGTTGAGGTTGCTCTCCGTAGAAGACTTTTTAGTCCTTAGAACTGTTCTGTCTACTGTTTGGGCAATTTTTCGTTTTAACAGCAACTGCGTATGTTTTCGGGCGAAATCAATTTTCTCTAGACACAAGATCAGAATTGTGTTCCAATATGTGGAATCCTTACATGGTTTAAACGCCCGCAGCTGTAGTGAGTATTAAGTTGGTAAAGGCACAACACTTACCGATTGCGCAAACAGATTCGCTAGACTGTGGCCACATTCTTAACCAACCGTGTTCAACAAATAGGGGCGACCGTCTGGGTAATTGGTCAGTTAATAAGAAAAAAGAAAAACTACAAATTGTGTTTAAGATAAGCTACGCTTCGTTGTAAACTTCGGTTGAATAAATTTCGGTCTTAAGTAAAACTTTTTTTCGACTGCTCACTCAAAGGATGCCCCCTATACTGCGATGATTAGAAAGAGTACGGGCAGAGATATAGAAAGTGAACGCAGCCTAAGAGCATGTGTGTCGATATCTCTACCGAACAAGTCCTCGCTATAGTTACCGTCAAACATCATTCTTAATTAAAATATAGTCTACTGTACGGGGAATTGATTTCGGTTGTGCCGACTTAAAAGTTACGCTCGCTCACTAGCCCTGCGCCAAGTCGCAATTTTTAGTTTTCGCGCTTTTCTAACAAATCTACGTTAATGCGTCGGACAATTCATTGAAAAATGTTTAACAGAGAATTAATTAAATCACTCACTAAGCCTAACTACCATCATAGCAATCTTTTATCGCAAAAGCGGGTCTGGTAACTACGAACATTTGAAGGAGGTTATTCAAAACCGGGAAGACTGCATAGCATACTAATTGAAGAATTGTGGTATTGACTACGAAAAGATTAGGAACAAATCCGTCACAAAATCCACTGCCCGGACTGGCATCTACAGCAAAACCAAACATTCATTCATTCAGTTTGGACTTGAGATTGAAGACGGACAGTCTCATAGACAAAGAAAGACGCAATGAAATCAGATATCAAACGGACAATGTTCGATTAGGTGTTTGCTAACACTGTCAATGGCTTCAAAAGCAGATCCCGTCATTCTTCCCACTGTTTCCAAAATCTCCTTATCATTTTTTTCAACCAAAGTTTTTCCGCGTAAGCAAGCAAGGGCTCGGTTCTCAAGTAGTATTGAAAGAATGGTTGTTTTTCTTCTACTGGAAACTAAGGAAGGGCGGACAGACTTCTTAGTCTCTAACAGTGTTTCGCCTAATATCTAAAAACATTTAATCTTGAAAAAGTTTTTCAACCCGACTTCTGTTCAATTTTGATGAGACCTTCCATTTCGACTTTCTTCCTAAAAACTGCTTTGAGTTGGATAGAATCGTTAAAAAAAAAAAGAAGAAAAATGGGAACCGTTTGGAATGAAAGCAAGTCTGTCTACTGAACGAAAAGCCTTACCTTGCATAGAAGAATATCCATTTATGAACGGCCTGTGCATTGCCGCTGCTAATGTCATGTTTGTAACAGTTCCTCTATAAGAATTATGTAATATTTTCCTTATTTCACATAAGCAGATTTCTCTTCACTAAAATTTTGCATCCAATTTTATAATTTGTCGTTACACATTTTTTTTTTTTCGTTTTTTAGTTAATCGACTTGGTTAAGAAAACTGTCGTTTTATGCTCTTCCGTGATTTTCCGTTGCGTTTTAACCGTTCCGAACTCGATTTCATACTAAAGTAAGAGCTGATCCTTCCATACTTATTACTATCACTTTACTGTTAAGAATCTTTAAAATATTGAAAAGAACGCCCTCACACATACAGACCTGCGCGCTGCTCTCTCGCTCTTGATGACAGCCATTGCACAATGAATGCAAGCAACAACTCAACTTTGCTAGTGTTTTGAAGATCTTTTTACGACAGCGTAAGTGCCAATCACAAGGTTTTCTTCAATTCGTTTCTCTTTTTTCCTCAAAAAAGAGAAATTTAGGTTTAGCGTTTTACATAAGTGAAGGTGTGTCTTTTTTTACATCGTACTAGGTGGTTGGAAAAGTTTAAATGAAAATTGTGGTCATGAAAGGCCGTATATTTGAATCGAACAACAAGCTAATATATAATAAATTTCTGAGAAAGTCAAAGTGGCCTAACTAAGGGCTCGCACAAATTTAAATAACTCTACCCTGCGTCGATTCTGATGCATTGATTGACTTCAACCAATTGAAAACCAAAGCGTTATCGAAAAACTTCGCTTTAGAAGCAGGAACTAGCAGCGATTGCACATTGCGTTCGTTCATTAATGAAATTTGATCACTCCCTAAATATTTTTTATATCTGACCTATAAAATTTCATCTCAATCCCAATAGTCCGCAATCGCGGAACAAATTATCAAGATTTTTCTTGGAAAAAAAGTAAGAAGACTATAGTGGGACTGGGTCCACCATTAAACACCCGACACCACTTTGCTTAATACAATTGTTCATAGAACTACGTTTGAAAATAAGATCTTCCTTGGGGTATGGTAGAAAAAGTGGTGCAATCTGAACTATTTTACTTAATAAACAAACAAGACGGACAGATGGACAGTGAGATGAACAGACAGGCGGACAGACGAGTTTAAATCGATTCAGCAAGTGATTTTGAATCAACCGGTATAACAAAAGGTGGATCTATCTCAAGTCCCCCGGGGTGTTGCATTCTTATACGCTCATACCACAAATAGTACACGGTGTAATAAAAAAAATTTATCTAAGAGTATTAACAAAGGACTTACTCTTTACGCTCTATAAATGGCTTTAAAACCATATGAATATGCGGGAAGACTTTTTCGCTAACCGAATACCCTCTCCCATCCATTGTCACTCTTAAATTCTGTTTATTGCATAATTTTTACAAATTAGAAAAAAACGAAGAAAAGGGCAGAGTTTTTTTTTATTAACTTTTGGAACACTTTTCCTAAAATTAACTTATTAACTTATTCTTATTCATTTTTTTACAATATCTACGTAAGTGGGATTTTTCTTCCTTACCTTAACGGTCATCGTTTTCTATAACAAAATCTCTTTTCTGATTACGTCTTATGAGGAGAGCTCGTATTGAGAACACCTACCACCAACACTGATATGCTTCCAATATGATCTGCTCTTCCAATTCTGACTAACGAATCGATTCGTGCTTGATATATGGTTCCAGCGTTCTCTCTCGACTTATGGCGCGACGGAAACGGTAAACGGTTAAAAGTGAATTCAAATTTTCCGCCAATGTTCCAATATTTCCCGATTATTCAATCACAAGCGTCGAAAACTGGAGGCCGCGTGTACCAACAAATTTTGTATTGCTTGTTTTAGAACTACTTCTACTTTTCTATCTACACTAAGAGAAAGAAAAAGACGTGCTTCGACGTAACCTCAAAGTAAGGCTCTTTTACGAAAAAACCCCATATGATTTCTTAGCGTCCTCCACAATATAATTTAACCAAACTATTGAAGGAGCAATGATCAACTTAGCGTTCGAATGATGAGTATGTTCCCAGTCAGCTTAGATGGAAGGAAAAACATGTTTGCTATGGAGCGATTTTTAAATGTCCATAACTACAAATTTTTGGCTAACCACGGAGACAATTTCCCTCTGAGATTTCAGAAAGTTGCTTTTTAAGTTTAATTAAAGTTTTGTCCTTCCGTCGCTAATCTTGCCATCATGATAATATAGGACGACGGCTTATTATTCAATTAGATAAATGGAATGTTTTCCGAATTAAAAACTTTTTGATTTTATGAGGCTTTTGATGTGTGTTGTTTGAGTGTTCCAATCATAATGATGAAATTAACAGACACTCATCCTTCGATAGCACTAAGCCACCAGCTATAGGAGAAGTTTACAAAATTAGTTACATCTATGTCTTAATACTTCAATTAGTGCAAAAACGAGAAAAAAAGGAAAAAATGTCTGGCCCACATTTTAAGTAGCATGCAAGTCTTTAAAATGGAAAGTGTATCTACAAAAACAAAGAAAATAAAAACCTTTTGCAGACGTTCTAATCGTAACAGCGCATGTGCAGCATATGTGGTAGACAGAGTGTCTGCCAGCACATTAACCAACTTGCCGCTCATAATTCATCATCTTCTTTGTAAAAATACACTGTTGGTGCACACAAGGGCCACGCAACGAAGCGACAAGGCATTAAGTCTATTGATTTTACAACTTTTTTTATATATAAGCTGCGTGTGTAGCACGTACTTAACACCCACCCACCTTTCAAAACTCATTAAGGTTCCAAAAATTCCTCTGCAATGCAACGGAGGTATAGTGGAAAGAAAGAGTGGTCATTACCGACGGCGGTATGATCAGAGAGCAACGAATGCAACGAATTGATCATTAAACAGAAGGAAGGCATGTAACAAATTGACAGCCCCTGAGTACATAGTTATCAGGTAATCCAACATGAAATATAAAGTATAGCAGGCATCTCTTCCTCCGCTCTCCTTAAACATATTGAGAAAAATTTTAAAAGACCAAAAGGAACATACAAATAATAATTAGTTTTTTTTTCCTTTTTTTCTTCATTTAACTTTTGGCTTTTTAAAGCTTGTTTTCTACATCCACCGCTCAAGGAAGAGGGTCTACTAATTCCATCACCCATTTCACAATAATTTACTGTCACGTGGATTAAATATGCCATAGGTAAACAAATACTTTCCAGCCTACTCGTCGGCATCCATCCATGTGTCTGTTATTGGCATTTTTAAAAAGTGGAACACAAACACTTTAACATCGCTTACGGGAGCAATTCGTAATTAAATATTAATTATATTAAGATCGCAAAACGCTGCTATCACAATGCTTCGAACATCTAAATTTGGTTATAAAATTCTATCAGTTATGGAAATATAAAGCCAGTATTCACCTACAGGTGGCCTTAACACCGTGTGTAGGCGTGCAGGTCTCAAGTCGTGTTTCCTTTTTATCATATGCAGCAATAAGCAATCATAGCATCGACACAGAGCGCAACGCAAAAATACTTTTTGTCCTAAGATAAATATCGAGTGAAGAGCATTCGCAAACACCTTTTTTTCTTCGCCGATTGATATAAAGGAAGGTCTTTTTTGCTTCATATACTAAACGAGGGTGCAAGTGCGTCTATTTTGGGAGTCCCAAGCTTGAAACTCCTCGGGTACATGCGGGCGTATCATTCATAGCGAGACAACATCTGCTGTATTTGGAGGGACTAGAAAAGCGCAGTCTGTTATAAGCTGTCAGAGTCTGGTGAAACGATTAACACCAAACACTACCAACGGCAATTAGTCGATTTGAACCAAGCTCAACTTGAGAAAAAGCAACGTAACGCCATTCTTTTACCTGACAATCCCCCACCCATACAACAAGACTGGTTCGCGAGGCGTTCAAAGTATTCAAGTGCTAGCCCAAGCGGGTTACACACCAAACTCACCATTTAGCACTTGTTTGGATGGAAGGGAGACGTGCTAGGTAGGGAACGCTTCACTTCTGACAAAAATGAACGAAGATGGCTCGATGAGCGATGGCAAGAAATGTATGAAGGCGAGAAAGATAAGAGGACAAGTAGCATTTTGCGGAACATGGCACACATAACATCTGGTTAAGAAAACTCTTCGTTCCAGAAAAGGAATCTTACAGTTATTACATCCAAATCTGCAAGAGCTTAGAGTCGTCGTATACTAAGAGGTTCCCTACTTTTTTTTAGGGGCAAAGCTTCCTACCACGCCACACAAGCGCTTTAGCAGAAGATATCACCCCCATTACGCTGTCCAAAATTCTTGCAAAGCGATTTATTCCATAAAACTGTAAGAAATGGAAAGTGTGCCCTAAGTACATGTGATTTAGGAATCTTACGATCAGAAAACCTGCAGACTATTAAGGAAAATTTCCTTCGTCAATAACGATTGACTTGCTACAAAGAACGGGAGAAGCATTCGAAGGATGCCTTGATCTACTTCATGGGCCACAAATGATGCTGCTGTGGTCGTAAATTAAATAAGAATAACGATTACTTTAATAGAATTCCATTCCGTCCCAATTTCCATCGATCCTTTCCAAAAATCCTATTTCGTTTCGAATCCTCTCGAATGTATTCCAATAAATTTTCCATCGCGTAAGTCTTACGGAATTGAAGAAGAATTTGCGAAAGTGTTTTACAAGATCGGGGATAAAAATTATAATAACCAGTACTATGTGAGGCAGCCTTTGATTAATGGATACCGTATGATATGTAGAGTCAAACAAATATATTGGAAATGTTAATTGCATACAGTTGCTCTTTTAGAGGTTAGATGTTTTCTTTCACGATAACCATTTGGTAGTAGACACCAGAAACCGTAATGTTTTCAAAACAATTCCTTTCAACTCTGCAGTAATTGCCAAGCGATCGGAAGATAGAAGACACTATGGGATATTAAATATTCTTTTCCAACTGCGTAGGCCATTATAGACGCTGTTGGTGTTGAAAACAACAGGATAATGTCCTTGTGCCAACAATCAGTACAAATAATGTTTTAAGTAAAATTTTTCTAAACAATTTTTTTTTTTTTAAATCGTTGAACAGAAAATTTTGCACTTAAATATGATAGCAGACTGTTGTTTTACAGCACCTTCATTACATCGTTAAGAGATGTACGTGTATACATAATGTTTTCATACACATATACATATGTATATATATATATATATAGGAACATTGTGAGAATTTAGAGCTCATTTGCGTGTCAGTTGGGCATAAAATGCAAACACTTTGATGCATTACATATCCGACCGCCTTATACTTATACATATGTAAAACGATCAATATGAAGTTTGCCGTCGTCGCCAACATCATCCACAATTCAATCATTACAAAAACTTGAGCGGGCTTTTTACGCTGAAGAGATTCGAAAAGTATTTTTTGCCTCATTTAGAAAACTGATATGTCGCGGTTTTATTTAAAAATGAAAATGAAAATGCACAACCGACAAAAAAGAAAAGAAAATTTTGCGGCAAATTTTTCCTGGAAAACTCTTAAATGCTTTAATTGTAATTAGTTAGGCTTTTAAATATAAAACAAACACGTAAGCAAACGCTCTTATCAAGAGAAATATAAATAAATAAATATGTCTGTGGCAGTGGCATTCTTATAGTAGTGCAAACTAAATAATATCGAGCGTAGCAACAGGCACAACATTCGTCACTCTCAATGGTTAATGTTTGTCTGCTTATATATTAAATATTTTACATCATTGTCTCTTCGTCCATCTCGGATTTGGCAACCATATACCCATAGCGAAGCTTAGGTCGCTCAAGTTCATTCAAAGTTAACCCCATAAATATTGTTGAAGAGGAAAAATTGAAGTAGAAATCTATATTTTCACAGCTATATCTATATTTATGTTGCATAAATCCGGTTGAGTGGCCGAGAGGCAAGACTTTCGATTGTCGTGTGTTTAGTTGTGGGTTGCGGTGTCCTTTTTGGTAGAGTTTTTAGTCTTTGCTGCTGGTTTTTTTGGTTTTTCTTTTTGCTTTTTGTTTTCTGGTTAATTTTTTATTATTATTATTATTATCATTATTATTATGTTGGATAAAATTTCTAAACTAAATTTTCTTGAAAAGCAAGAAAACGCTTTTACAAGAAAACTATATTTGGCCGGCCGCTTAATACTGATGCATACTACGTACAATTTGTGTGATCTCTGAAGCTTCGTTTTGTTTTGATAGAAGAATGAAATTTCAATATTCCATAATCTTCAGTAGGCGTGGCCAACCCATTCTGTTTTTGTACAGGTGCTGCAAGACCACCCGTACGATATAAATGGCTGTTTGTATCGTTAAATCAGCTGTAGTCTGCTGTTCATAAGTAACATGCAAAAAACGAAATTTTTTTATTTTTGAAAACAGAGCCGCCCTCAAGTTATGCTGTACTGCGGCCAAATCCTTTGATCGATTTGGCTCCGTTTAATTACCGCTCTGTGTGAAAGAGCTTTCAATCTTTGTGCCGAATTTCAAGGTAATTGTTACGTTTTTGCGACGAGGAGAACAGACATTACGCAGACAGACAGAGGGAACCGCTTAAATCGGCTGAGAATGTGATATGATGATCAGAAATATATATATACTTTTTGAAAAGCGTAAAAATTTCTGAATATTTTTATTAGTAATTTCCGAAAAGCTGAAAATAGTCCTCCCGGCTTAATTAGTTTGACCAAACGCCTATGTGGTTGCCTTACATCATTTTCCTGCCTGACTAGGGTGTACATTCGAAAGTCACATTTGTGCCGTTCAAAAATATACTTTGGAGATCCGAAGAAGTACAGACTAAGACGGAATTCTCTAAGTAATAAATATTTAAATAGAAAATCAGAACGTGATGCCTATACGCTGCTAGGTGCCACTGAGCTACTTTAATTTAAAAGGAAATAATCGGCCGCGCCTACTTATCAGTGCAGAGATTTGAAAGTTCGTTTCCTTGAATTTTTTTTAACATAACAATAGTGGGTGTATAAAATTCAGCCATTACTTGTTATACCCTACACTAATTGCAACAAGGCGGTAGGTTAATTTGTGCAATGTTTGCAGAATCCCTTTCAGATTTGATTTAAGCGTGTCTCCCCATCTGTCCGTCTTGCTTCTTGTGCTAAAGCCACAGGTTTATGTCGTCTTGATGAAATTTGGTACACCGACATTAACTGCCCCAAGGACCAATGCTATTGAAAATGTTTTGGATCGAGCCACTTTTCCAACCACTTGCTGTATAACATCTTATTGTGAAAAGTCCTTACATGGATAACTTTATGGTGATGTAAGATATTTAACGTGGGTCCGTGGCCCACTACAGTGTGTTTACTTGTTATAGATTTAGAAAAACGAGCCTAGTTTTAGTGCATAGGATTTTTTCTTTTTATTACCCCGTAAGTTCTTATGGAAAAATCTTTATGAAAAATCTTTATAAAAAAACTTTCAAGGGACGGCATATGAACCTTTAACCTGCGAGACACCACCTTCAGTTCTAATACTCTTCCCTGCGACCAGATCGTTCAGGGGTATCTTTAAAGTTACACTGTAAACCTATGAGGCTGAAAATATATTGCGAAAGTAACAGTGCGCTCCTACTTTGGTTTTATTAACCAAAAAATTACACGATAATTATTTTATTTGTGGACAATAATTGCGCGCACGTCCCGCTTATGTGTTCGCTTTAATACGTAGACTTCACCAGCGAGTCAAACAAAAGAGTGCCAATAAACCTTTAATATGAACATCAGCCCAGTTCGCTGTCGATATACAATAGTTACGAAGGCAGCATAAATCCTTTGTAGTTGTAAATTTTCCATGCAAATGATTAATTTTTATAAATTTTTCGCGTGTTCTTGCCTTTTCCAGGTAAGAACGCGATTCTCTTCTAAGTGACAGCAACCCCGCGGTTATACCTCGTAAATATTTTGCGAACAAAACAAGCAAAGATAAATGTTTTCAAAATTTATGAAAAACAATTCGTAGAATTTTGTGTATTCAGTATTTTCAGCGTCTTTTAGAGGAAAGAAATTTACTTCGTGAAGCTCTCAGCGGGATAGGTTAATAAAGATTGCTCAGACTTTTAAAGGTCATAATGGAAAATGACAAGAAATCAACGCTAATGTCTTACTTATGAGTTTACATTTTAAAAATTACTTTTGCACATTTTTCTTAAGCTGTTCGACTGATTTATATAAGATATTTAAGGATAAGACATACAAAGGCTAATTAAGAGCTTGCTTTCGTTTTTTCCTTTTTATATGATGAAAGTCAAAAGTGCAATGAAGCAATGAAGCATTTTTAACGAAATTTGTCTAAATAAATTTATTTACATAATTTTTAATTTTTGAAAATCATCACTAAAGAACTACAGTGAGCCAGGCTCCATCATTAAACACTCTACATCAAGCTACAGCGACTTTTCAAAATGATGCGTGATATGGCAAGTGATCGAAAAATGGACCGATGCGATTCACTTTCAGTAGCATGCGTCCTTGGTCAAAAATACGTCGATGGACCAATCTTCATCAAAATATTTCAGAAATTGCGATCTGTAAGTTGAACGCAAGAATACTTGGACATCCAGACAAACAGACAAACCTAGAACCGTTCAGAGAGTGCTTCTGCACCGAACAGTATAATAAAAGGTGGGTCTACCTCAATCCCTTCTAGATGCTATATACATCCGTTCAAACCTAATATGCCCTTAAATATCTCAAAAATTACGACCTGTAGGTTGAAAACAGGAAAACAAGATGGACAGACAAGCTTAAACGTTATAATAGAAATCAGGGCTGTCTCAAGTCCTTCGGGGTGTTGCATGCGTTCGCATAAACGTAACATGCCCTTAAATATCTCAAAAATTACGACCTGTAGGTTGAACACAAGAAAATGCGATGGACAGACGACGTTAAACGGTATAATAGAAAGTAGGGCTATTTCCACACAAACTCAATATACCCTCGTAGCACAGGCTTGATTTAAATATTTCCTCAAATTCGATGAATAGATGCCCACATAAGAAATCACACCCTGAATTTGAATTTAAGGCGTAGATAGCAATCCTTTTTTGAAAAGCCATAAGATTTAAACGTTTTCAAATATTTAAAAATATTCAAGTTAAACTTTGCTAATGTAAAATGATTACAACTATTACACAGGCTAATCGCATTAGCCACTGACTCTTTATTGATCAACATTTGTAAACGAGCGAAGGCTCTAAGTGGAAATGTATACCTGTTTATTTGCTTTCGTGGCAGGTTTAAATCCTTATTCAAAGAAAATCTCAAAACAAAAAAAAGGTTTATTTTCTAACAAAAAAAAAACACGTAATAAACAAATACATACTTACAACCATAAAACCTATATTTAGTTGGAATGAGCAATTGCTTCCGTATTGAAAGAAGTCAAGAATTATTAAGTTAACGAAATTAAGAGACGAAAACTTTTGTGATGCCATTCTCTTATATTCTATTGCTTAATAAAAAAAAAAGAAGATCGAAGAATATTATTAACGACTTGAAGGAGACTATTGCCTGCACTGGCTGAGCCCGGAGCATGAGAGGAAAAGACTCAAAAGCCGCCTTTAAAATGGATCAAATTGAGTAAGGAGTAGCTCAAGTAACAGATGCAGAATAGTAAGAATGACAGCAGCACACGCCAGATATGAAAGTCCGGCCGTGTTTTTATATTCAATAGCACTCCTCCTATACAGCTTTTATATTATTTAACCTGTGTAATTAAAAATGTTTGTTGTTGTGTCTATAAGCGATTGCGGATACCTAGAGTTTTCATGCGTTTGTGATGCAGGCACGTCTTCTATGCTGGCGAGCGTTTTACCGCCAAAAAAAAAAAGATCAGTGCAGTTTTTCGGAACAATGGAATCGCTTTGCCAAGTGGAATGCTACACGGAGAAAGACCCACTCAGGCTTCAATCACAAGTTCATCTGCTTTGAATTTAGAAGGGTTGCGGAATAAAATAGGGCGGAATAGCGGAATTCGAAATTTTAATGAAACCGAATACAGAGAGAATAAATTCTTCAGAAGTTCTTCGGGGCTTTGCTAAAAACGAAGCATTAAGTGCTCTACACAGCTTCGCTTAAGGCAATTCTTCATTTATTTTCCATGTTTCCATACAAAAGATACGTTTCATGGAGCCACTTTCACGCGATAAGGTACGAGGTGCGCGCTGTTAAGGGCCAGAGTTAGCAAAACTGATTTGATCAACAAGTTAATTAAACTCTGTAGGCTTACTTTTCATAGAAACCCCTCTGTGGGGTGGGGTGTAAAAAATTTGATGTAAGAAGCCCAAATTCAATTCATTTGATTCTTCGGTCAATTTGCCGTTAAGTAAGTAATTTTTGTCGCCGAATATTCAAAATATGACGTCTTTACCATATAAGGGTCACCTTTTCTAGGAAGGTTTATAGGAGAGCGGGTCTCTGTCCAACTTTTTCACATCAACTTAATATCTCAAGAAATTTCGAAAATTCAAAACTTTGTTCATGTAAGCATTTTGTCAAAACAAGGCTTTATGAAATGGAATGTCCTTTTCAATTGGCTTTAATAGGATTTGTCCTTGATCCAAACTGTGTCCAAAGTTTCGAATGCGAGGACAAACGACTAGGCAGGCAAGCTTAAACCGATTCAGAAAATGTTTATGAACCAATGTCCCGATGTAATAAAAGGTTGGCCTACCTTAAGTCCATTTCCATCTGTGTGCCACACATATCCAAACAAACTCCATATAAAAAACACGTGAGAACAATATATTCAGTCGGGATCAAGTCTTTTATATCACTCACCGTTATCCTAAAAAAGACGAAAAAGTAAAAGAACTTAATTTTCATGCTCTGTAATGCGTTTCCATTTTCAAAATAAAAGTTTTCGCAGCACAGGCGAGTGGGCGTTGTAGACGTGTTCTTGGAAAAGTTTAAGTCACTTCGAAATTCTTTTGCACATTTATAGGCGATATCTTCATTTTGGGTAACGGGTTACCACAAATACTACACTACACAATTACACAGGTAGATAGATGGACAGACGGACATGCTTACGCACATTCCAAATTTGAGGCTAACCGACAATTTATATATTTTATGAGGTTTTTGAAGCTTGTATCTGCGCGACGTAAAGGCATTGGAAAAAAATTTTGATACAGAATAATATTGGGACAATTTTTTTCATTTTTGTGCGTGGGCTAGAGGACAACCCATAGAATATGCGCTTAGATTTTTGTACATCTATTTGTTATAGTTTATGACTAATGAGCAACAAACAATTTTTTATTCCTTTTGAAAAGCGCAGGTGTTCTCAGTTTACATGATGCTGCGCGAGTGTTCTTCGACCTTATTGCCCCTTTTTAAAACCCAATCTGCGCGCGAGAAGTTCCAATGGCTCTGCCAAATTTGAAGTTAGCAGCTTCATTTGTGCGGCCAGGAGAACATTTACAGCAGACATTATACAGACGGACAGACACACAGACGCACCGATGGGCATGCTTGAATCGATTTGGAATCTGACGCTGGTACAGAATATATATACTTTTTTGGGGCTCTGAAGCCTCCTTCTAGGCGTTGTAAACGTTTTGACAAAATTAATATACTTGAGCGTTCGCAAAAGAGAAATCTTATTAAAATATTTGTAGTACACTTAGAAAGGATATGTAAACTTATAATAACATAGGAAGGACTTGAATCACCTATCAGCCAACAAACTGAATGACTTAAACCTAACCACATGAAATTCGTTCCATATAGAAGGTGCAGCGTGGTTAGACGGTTAGCTGAGAGCGTAGTGAATATGTCAAGGCCGTAAATGGATGATTACCGCTACAATTATCACTCAACTTACTATCATTTACACATACGAACACATACTATAAAATGTTCGTTTGCCAATGTTTAGAAATGATAGATTTCCACGAAAATTAATAAAAACTGAAATGAAGCAAAAGTAAGATAGAAAATTAAAAGTATGTAGGCGTTAAGCAAGGGCAAATAGCTTGCTGGGAGGACGCTTTAGTGAAAACGCAACCAAAACGACCACATAAGATCAACAATATTAAAGCGTAGAAAAGGAAGATAATTGCAAAAGATGGTCAGATCATGTACGGTCGATACAAGGTAAAGTCCTGTGGAGATGTGCGGCACTGCAGAGCAAAATCTATAAAGACATTTTAACCACTCTGACCACATTAACATTATTCACCAAGACCCCTCTCTGACTTGTAACCTTTTGCTGATGAAAAATAACGAAATTTGTTATGACGTAGCTGATCAAATTTTGCTTTTTTCCGTCTATTTATTATTGCGGATGAGTAAACGTTACCTCACCCCCCAAGGCACACTAGAAGATGTTGTACGCATTTGTTCTTCTTTAAACTGCGACGTGTAAATTGTTGAATCAGAGAGTCTACACTTCAGTATAGCATATAGACACATTTGCTTTAATAGCTAACTTGTAATAACTAACCTAATTAACTAGAGGAAACAACCGGCGACCAAAAAGTAAACAGTCGGTCTTCAGATAGTAGATTGACACAAATTTCTCCAATTTGTGCATTCCCCAACCGAGCATGAAGATATGCTCATTTTGATAGACAGGTTTAGACATACGGCAAATTGCTTCACACACGCACTTACCTGAAGAGCATTTTCTAGATCCATCCTTGTCGGCTCTTCGACTTTTATGTGTGTATATTAGTGTTTACAAAAATTAACGGATGTTAAAGAATTGTGTTTATCGTGATAATAACCTTCCCACAATAACTTTGACTCTGAACCACGGCGACTGCTTTTGTTTATTTTTTTCAACAATCTATAAATAGCAACATTTAAATTTCCAAAGAAGCACTGACTTACCTGTAAAATATTCAAAACTGATATTAACGCAAGAGGCGCATGCTTACCGCTTATTGGAAAATCCTGCCAGTGAGGCCAAATTCCCAATTTCTTTATTAAACAACCCTGTTAAAAAACATCATTTTTCGTAAAGCTTATTTGGTGTTGTGAAGGTGATGTGTTGTGTACTTGTTGGTGCAAATTCTAATTTTTGTTTTCTCTTCTTACTTACTTTCCCTTTTACCGAATAAAAGTACTTCTTATTTCACTTTTTAACAAATTTCCCTTCTGTTTAGAATGAAGAGAACACAGAGATGTTTTCAATTCAATAGGAAGTATAGTGAAGTCAAAAGAGCTACAGCGAATTCAAAAGGAGATACAGCGAATTGAGGGAGCTAAAAAAAGACAACATATGAAATAATTTACAAATCAAAGAGAGAATTCAAAAGAACACATATGAAAAATTTTTTCCTTCAAAATTTTTACAAACTTTTTTTAACAATTGGAAAACTGAAAGTGAAGAAAAGGAGGAGTAATTGAGACAGTAGTAATTTCACCAACGTCGACATTGTTAGTTAAAATATCTGAATTTTACTTAGTCTTACGCAGTTATCGACTCTATGTTTATTTATTTATTAACACATGTTTTTTTCAATATTTTCTCAGATGTAATAAAATTTTCAGGTGGACTTTTTGAATTACTTTTTCAGGCGGACTCTTTGCATTACTCTCAGATGTTACCAAATTTATATTCGCTCTTCGAACTTACTCTCAGATGTTTCCAATTTTATATTCGCTCTTCGAACTTATTCTCATATGTTTCCAAAGATTTTGACAGTTGAGACAATTTGTTCTGCACGTGGAACTAAGACTACTCTTTAGACAAAAGGTTAAATATTTTGTTTGTTGTTGTGCTTATTCTTTTACATTATCTGACAAAACTTGAAATTTCTGCATTTTACGCTCAGAAATTCAATTTCATATTTTCTTATTTATTACAAGCAACTCTGCTCTCTGCTTATTTATTACAAGCAAATATTTTTGAGAGTTCGTTCATAGAAGAGGATTTCTTATTACAAAGTTTCGATGACTGTATGATAGGAATAGGACTAATAATTAATCAATGGCATTAGTGCTTAAAAGAACCAATAGATCTGTCAGGTGATGAATTTTTCATCACAATGTGTGTTATAAAAACCGTGAGAATTACTACAGCTTATTAAAGTTCCAATCGATATATTTTATTTATATTTGGAACTGTTGCGAACATCAGTTGTATACACAAAAGTGAAGATGCCTTGGTAAAGAACTCAACCATGTTTCGTCCTATGCCCAAAAACAATAAGGATATTAGTCCAGCAAAAAGATTAAATCTTCAATCACTCCTTACCACGTCAATCCTACTTACCATGTTAATAACATTACTTCTGATCACTGCTGCTATGTGTTCAAACATTTCCCTGATGAGCGAGGTTTAACCTCCGAAGGAATCGGAACAGCAAAGTTGGTCACAGGTGAGTGGAAATTGATATGTGATATAATCTCACACCATTTGCGTCGAACTTAAACGCTTTTTCTTCAGATATTCAAGCCTTACATTAGTTGTGACCAGCAATACAACACTATTCAGTGTGCAATGTCTTAACCAATAATTTCAGTCAAATGAGAAACGAATTACTTTAAGAAGAGGAATCATTCACAAGCAAACGACTCAGAAGATCACCGTTCAATATAATCGGAAACGTTGCTCGATCGTTATTCGGTGTTCGAGATTCAGATGATGCTGAAGAGATGGCGAAAATTATTAATGAAGCAAAAATAGAGAGAGATCACGTATTTCGCCTTGTGAAAAATCAAACGTCACTAATTGCTTCCTTTGTCAATATCATAAAAGAGCACAAGATCAGTAGTACCGTATGTATTTTGCTGCTATAGAAATAGTTCCATGTATTTTCGAATTTTTTAGAATGGTTGCTACTTCGTTTAGTTTATTTATCATAATTTTAAAACAATGAATATTATTACTATTGTTATTGTTATCATTATTATTATTATTTTTAAAATCGTTATTTTCGAAAATATAATAAATTCGTTTTGCTAACATAAATTAAATTATGTTTACCAGAGGGAAATTTCTTTTGAAAAGCAGAACTAAATAAAGTGGTAACAAGGCAATCCGATTTATTTTCCTTTTCTTTCTTTTTTTCTTAACTAGCAAATCTCGGGATAATGAATTCAACACGAAGACCAAATCAAATATTACCGAAGGTATAAGAATTGAATTAACGAATCGCAAGAAGATCTTAATGCTTTAATCTTTGTAGAAACCAAAACTGTAGATTTTGATAAATTAAACGACGTCATCGAACTTTCAGTCGCTCTAAACCTGACTCAACTGGACAGCTTACATGCATGTAAGGTAATGAAAGGACTTACTTTCATAATTGGTCTCACTCACATTTTTAATCAACCCAGTAAACCATCTGTTGTCCATTTGCTGCACCGCAGAAAAAGAAGAAGAATATATTAAGTTTCCAACAATTCATTGCATTGCAGTTATAGAAATATTCTTGTTATTTTTTTATCAGTTATCAAGTAAACAAGATATCTAAAAAACTCGCGATCAAAAGGATATATTTACGCAATGTCTGAGCAGGAAAATCAAGACGAAAAAGAATTAAATCAATTACTTGATGGTAAATAGTATTAAAAATAGATGGCAAAGTTCAATGATCATCAAATTACATTACCAAGAGCGAGAGAGTGTTAAACGGCCTAAACAAAATATATCATATCTTATGTAATATAATAAATTTTTATAACTATTTCCCTGAACAGATGCATTACAAGATTTTGGACGAAATGACAACAAATCCGGAACTAATCAAACAAACAAAAATTCAGAAGAAACCTCTACGGTTGGTGAGACGGGAGCGGAAAATTCTGAAGATTTCTTTCTGTAAGTGCTATTTGCATCTCTGTAAATAAAAAGAAGAGTTAATATTAATTGCGTCATTATTTAAATCTATTAAGAGAACAGGCGAAATTATTATCAGAACGCATGAGTACGTTGTTTGGTGGGCCGGAAACACCAAGTCCTGACAACGCGCAACAGAATCCAGAACAAATACTAGCAGGCTTCAAAAAAATGGCGGAAGCGGCTGCAATGACATTGCAAGGCGAAAACAGTGCCAGCGACGAAGAAGTAGCAAAATATTCAGACAGTATAGCTCAAGCGCTTAAGGGTCTGCAAGAAGGTTCGGAAAGTTTAGCTGCACCTGTATCAGAAAATGATGTGGCCAGCATGTTTAACGGATTAAATTTGGACAATGTAAATTGCTCTTTAAGAAATACGGGAAGTTTAGCATTTATAAAGTTAACAATTATCTCCAGGTAGTTTCAGAGGATGGCAATATGTTTCTGCCGTTTATGGAAGGCATGATGCAGAGTCTGTTGTCAGCTGAAATTTTATTGCCTAGCATAAAAGAACTGTTAGAAAAGTATCCTAAATATTTAACAGATAATTCTGAGAAGCTAACTATTGAAGAGAAAGAGCGTTATGGGAAGCAATTGGACTTATACAAAGTGATTGCCAGCCATTTGGAAAATGAAAATGCTAATGATACGCCCAAAGAAAAACGTGAAAAATTCAAAATAGTACTCGAGGATATGCGTAAGCTCCAAGAGTACGGACAACCACCTGAAGAAATTTTAGCAGAAACCGCGGGTGATTTGCCCATGTTGGATCCTTCAGGGGGAGCAGCGGGAGGAAATCCCCAATGTCCAATGATGTAGCCTATTTGAACTTACTTTATATAAAAGTATACGCAATTTTAACTTGGTTTCTGTAATTAATATTAGCAACTAAGTGGTCCATTGGTTAAAAAATTTGTGTACTTTCAATGTTGCATCTTCGTTGACTAAATATAGACTTGTGAGCTTACTATTTATTAGCCTTGAGTATATCCGAAAAAAAGCTACGAATATACCCGCTTGTATGTAATAAAGTAAAGTAATCGCGATAAACATACAATACTTTCAATTATTCAAAAACGGGAGTTATTTATGGCTCGTCTTAATAAAACTGTAACGGCAATATTCAAACAATACTTTTCAAGTATTCAAAACACAATATCTGGCTTCAGTAAACATAACTTTAATAAAAGGCAATTTATGCGTTGCAGTTACAAATGGAAACGACGTCTTGAAGCTTCCATAGAATGACGCTTATTGGTGATAATCCATACGTAGTCACCAGTTTTGCTGTCAAATGTACCTTCCTGAAGTGAGCGCAATTTTAATGTAAAACGTGGACCTAGTTCTCTTAATTTGGCGCGTTTGCCGTCCTTGCTAAATTCATATCGATGATGTCGAAAGAAAATGTAATCCCGCTGATTATGGAAAGTCGCAACTCGCCTTCCCTTAAATTCGGGATCATGATGGAAAAGAGCACCTAACATGCGACCTACTGTAAGGCCCAAGCGTGTCGTAAAATTGTTAAGTATTACTTCGGGCCGATGCTTAGTTATTTCCTTGTGATCCCTTTTAATGTCTGTAGTTAATTTCACATTGGATAATTTGAAATGAGCAGTTGGGCCGTTAGGTAGATGAATGACTAGAAGACCGTTTGGTTTTCGTCTGTCTTCATTGATGATCACAATATCCGTATACTCCTCCCGAATAGCTGATTTGCACATTTTTTTAACGGACGATCGATTCCGTATTTTAACCAAAGCATTAGGAAAAATACGGCCCAATTCCAAGCCAAATTTACGAGTCTTGGTGACGGGATTATCAGCAAATGTTATTAAAACTTTGGGTTCATAAATGCGCTCAAAGTATGCACTAAATTCATCGCATTCCAGTTCCTGGCGCAGTTCTTCATTCTCGGAATCATTTAAATTTGTTACGATGGTTTGATCTGCTTCACGTAAACTTTCTATGGTGTGACCCGGATTGGCGGGAACGCCTGCTTTACGTCTAGCACGACGTTCTTGCATTTTCTTTTTGTGTTTTTCTTTCTTCATTTTTCGAAATAAGGCCATACGCTTCTCCTTATTGCGTATTAAGTTTAAGGGATTCAAGACCGGCATGCGAACCTCCTCCATGGTATCATCTGCATCCGGATCGCCATCAGAAGAAGAGGTGTGATCATGTTTCGTTGACTTCTGCGAAGCTCTACTCATGCAAGGCTCCGTTTCTTCCTCGTCTTCAGAACTACTGCCTAGTTCGGTGTTAACATCATCTTCAGTAATTTTCCCATTACTTTCTTCTTGCTCTCCATCACTTAAACTGGAATCGCCACTGAATGATTCTGTGGAAGGTTTTTGTTTACTTTTCATTTCTGTTTAAATAAATGTTGACCATGTATATACAACAATTCTCTAGAATTTCACACGTGTTAGTCAGTGTTGCCAATAGCTCTGTTTGATTTTTTTTAAAGCAGAGTTGCTCTACCTCAAGTATTAGGCTAAAACAGAGCAGATAAACAATAAGTTGGTGCATAACAATCAGGCGTTTCTTTCACGTGCTTTTTTTTATTAAAAATTTACAAATTTTTGTAAATAAATGAAAATAGACTTCTACTTTTAGACTATGAAAATGCGTGTCGATAATCATACTGATGTTCGTCGTATTATGCTGTACTACTTTGAGAAAGGATGGAAAGCAGCGCGATCATTTCGCGATCTCAACGAACTTTTCGGTAAGGGCACAATCAGCGGAAGATCAGGAAGAGATCGACCATCGGATTTCGACGACCAGAGTCTTTTGGCAGCCATTGAAAGGGACGAAAGCTTGGTAACTCAATTGCTGAACGCCAACTTCAATGTAGATCATTCAACCATCGTTCCTCGTCTCAAAATGCTCAAAAAATGGATGGTGATTACGCTCCGGGTTAATCATTTGAAAGTGAAATAGTGTTCAAGAACGTCTGATAATTATGCACCAACCTATTAGAATCACGGCAATTTTTAAGCTCATGCAATGCGCTTCTACTATGTTCTTTTAAAAACTAAAGCTATATGCCTATAAACTCTGGTCTTAATTATTATATTATTATATTATAAAATAATGAATTAAAAGTAAGTAAGGCTTCTCTCACTTTTTAGATTCTTATTACTCACATAATTCCTATTTTTGATTTTTATTACTTACATAATTCCTATTTTTGATTTTTATTACTCACGTAATTCCGCTTTATGAGGCTTCTCTCACTTTTTTGATTTTTATTACACACATAATGAGGTTCGTATAAGGTATCATTAACTTGACATAAAAGTCGGAAATATTTGTAATGAAAATCAGAAAATTTTGTGAATTTGAAAAACCGTTCAATTTTATAAAATGCGCAATCGGAAAATTTGTATACAACCCAAACTATCGCAAATTTTGTGTGTTTTCATATGCAGTAATCAATGAAATTGCAATACTTCTCAGTGAGAGGATAAATTCACCCGCCCTCTAAAAAGGTGTGTGAGCGCGATTTAAAATAAATTATATATTAAAAGGTAATAAAAATAATACAACAGCACAGCGTAACCTACTGAAGCTGGAAGGTCATTACGTATGGTTAAGACTTGGCGGACATTTGGCATAGAAAAACAATGAAACATAGTTTTGAATAAAATTAATAAGAAAATACAAAGGAAAAGAACTATAACCAAAACTAACCTCCAACTCTATTAAGGTTGTGTGGTAAGGAAAGAGAAATAAAATATTCCATTAAAAGGCATAATTAACCAAAATATCTGATATTTTTCAATTTTAATAAAAAAATCTCTCCTTTTCAACTGTTTTCTTTATAATGATTAAACATTTATTTGTTTTTTTATTCAATAATTATTAATTATACGTACATATACGATTATTTCTTCTTGTATGTATTCTAAGAATATATTAAAAAAAAACAATAATAATTTCTATAAACAAAAATAAGAAAAAAGGAAAATGAAAATAATGTAAAAATAACAAATACACAACCATTGACTTACAAATATTTATACAATTAAACTTAATATGCAAAAAGAAAAAAAAAATTATAAATACATAATACAGAAAACAATTCTTATATATTTAAAAATAATTGTAACTTTATAGAATTTTCCAAGTAAAATTAATTAATGGTTTTTAATCAATTGAAGTGAAGGATATGTTAATTCTTAATAAAATACAATTTCCGTAGCTCGAAAAAAAAAACATTTAACAAACAGACTTATAAAAAGTTATTTTGAGCAAACTTATTATTATATAATCAGTTCTTAAAAACTATATACATTCTTAAAAAATTTAATTGTGTGTTATACTTTTTTAACATTTTTTTTTTAAATTTTTATTTTTCTTTTTTTTTTCTTTTTTTTATTGACTTTATAAAATATTATTGTGTACAATTCATCTGCAAAGGTTTTATTTATTGTAATTGTTTTCCATCTATGTTTTTGACTAACTTTTTTAATTTTTTTTATAAAAATTGTTAATTTAATTGAAAAGTTTTTATACCCTACACCATTTGTGGTACAGATGAAGACATATGTAATACGTAGAAGCGCTTAAGACAGGCCAACCTTTTATTATACCGATCCTTCAGAACCATTTTCTGAATAGACCTAACCCCGTCTGTCCGTCCGATGTCTGTCCATGAATTTTTGTGTTCATGCTGCGGGTGGCAAGTTTTGAGATATTGCTGTGGGCGAACATTATTGAAAACGGTTTGGATCGGTCGACTATTTCGACCACCCCCTCATATAATACCCTATTTTGAAAAGTCGTTATATGGAAAAATTTTCAATTTCCAAAATTTTGTGACGACAGTGGCTAAGTAATAGTATTTTGACATTCTAAATTGGTAGTGAAAACTTTGGATCGGCTCGGGCAATTTTTTGAAGCTCATCTCATATAACGAATACTGAACTTCATATGACAAACCGGTCCAATTTTCAATGCTTTATGGTGAAATTCAAATCACAACAGTAATTTAACATAAGAAAGATTAGCTGGACCAAATTTGGACCATCTCAGCCTATCTTTTGGATACTACCCAATATAATGAGTTTCACGAAAATTCGCCATTTATATTAAATTAGCCCATAAAAGCAATTTGGTACAAGACTTAACTTTAAAAAATTTGGACCACTTTTGTATCCTACCCTATGTAAGGACTTTCGTGAAAATTTTTGTTTATTAGGGCAGAAGTTTTATTATGTTATTATGAAAATTGACCCATAATAGCAATGTGATATAAAAATTAACTGTTCTGAATTGTGGTAACAACCATTCTTCGGGGGAGTAAGCCTTTATTTGCAAAGGGGTATAATTTTTAATATGCAGTTTATATATAGTTCCATAAAAGTAAAAATGGTGTGAGACAATGTGGTGCAGGGTATCTGATAGTCGACCTACACCGACTATGTTTTCACTTGTTTATTTTAGAATTGACGCGTTTTACTCGAACATGAACTTTACACACTTTACAAACTTTAAACTTATTAACAGTTCTATAGGAAAATGATTGAAAACGTTTTAATCGGTTGAAGCCGATCTTCTGATATCCTGTGCCTTTTTCCGAGGACTATCCCGATTGGCAAAAATTCACGATTTAGCCAAACTGCGTTTTTTTTCTTTTTTCAGTTTTGAAATAAAGTTATAATTATTAAGCGTCCTATTAGCTGGATAAAATACCGAATCTCCAAAATTTTTTAGTCGGACGGACAAAGTATTTAACATAAACTAATTGCTGAGTAGTAGTCCTCTCGCTAAGAGAAGGCGGGTAAATTATGCTAATGATCAAATTCTGCTTGTAACCCGATCTCCCTTTGCTCATGACAATTGTCATCATATCCTAATCGCCCTATTAGCTGGATAAAATACCGAATCCCCAAAATTTTCTAGTCGGACGGACAAAGTATTTAACATAAACTAATTGCTGGGTAGTAGTCCTCTCGCTAAGAGAAGGCGGGTAAATTATGCTAATGATCAAATTCTGCTTGTGACCCGATCTCCCTTTGCTCATGACAATTGTCATCATATCCTAATCGCAATTCGTGAACATACAACATGGCACTTACAATGATTTTAAATTAGTTTTGAAAGGCATGAAGCTGCCGCGACTGAGCGTGGATTTTGTTATAAAATTTCGACAATTTTAAAACATTCTTGGATACATTTTCATAAGCTTATGAAGTCCTTTGTTATTATGTCAAAAAAAAGTGAGCATCCTAATGTTAAATCTTAAAGATGAGGCGCCTCTGTGGAACTTCTACAGTCCAGTATGACTACGTTAAGGTACTAAAATCGTTACCTATATTAACTTATTCGTCACAATACAGCACGAACTGGAGATATTCCTTTAGTGATAGCTCATATAATAATAAAAAGCAAGAACTATCGCCGAAGAATCAAATGTCAAAAGTATAGCTCGCAACATTGCTTCACGTTTCTTTTCTTCACGCGTGTCTCTTTACAACTCAAGATGCCCCTTTTATAACTAACTAACATCCTATACATGTAACATGATAATGGTTAGAAAAAAAATATAGAGAAATATATGGAGTGGACGCATCCTTCCCTGCTATGTATTATGCCGATCGGGCACTCACTATAGCTGTGACCAAACACCAATCGTAATTAAAGTATGATGACACGGTAATTTTAAACTCCTCCTAACTACTTGGTTCGAAATAATCTTGAATATGGGGCGCCTGTTACATACTTATATAAGATGAGTTTATAAACTATTCGATTGTTGTTGTTTCTCTCTCGTTTTTGTTTAAGTAATGCTGCCTTTTTCATGAATCATTTCGAAGAACAACTTGTTCCGTTTCTAATGGGGAGTTCTTTTATGCATTTTTGAAGGACTTTGTTGATTTGTCTATAAGTATTATTATAATCAATGGCAATGAGCTGACGCAATAGCTTAACTTAGAACAGAACAGTGTATATTGGACAAATGTGCAATATACATAGTTAAGGAGATTCGTGGGTCTTATATTTATTTATTTATTTTTTTTTTTTAAGGTTTGGTGTGGGACCCAAATTTCTATAGCGAAACACATAATTTTGAGGCGATATGGGCTAGAGAATTATTAACGTCGTTTTATAGGCAAACTTCTTTTTTTTAATATTTGGATTTCAAAGGCATAGAGATTCACTTTGTGTTATAATTGCACATTTCCTAAATATTTACGAGTAGTCATCAAGTAGTGGTCGTTGAAATAACACAATTCAATGATGAATACTGTTCACGCAAACTTCTTGCCTGTATAAATGACTAAATCTATGTATACATATTCGTTTAATAAACTGTAAATAACTATAAAATGATAAGAATTAAAGAAATAAATAAAAGTATTGTAAGAGTACGATGTATATACAAAATGTGTTACTTACTAGAAAATAATTTACTAAATTCGCTAAATGTCGTTTTTTGTTATTGTTCTAAAACAGAGCGTCACGGCTGCTGGGTTGTTTATAATGCATTGAATTGATCAAATGAGGAATTAGGCAGGCAATGGATTCATTGCTATACCACCACCTAAGCCAATTGAGGGCACCGAGCTGCCACGATGGGATCGCATAAAATTTCGATTACTTACCGGATACGAACGTGGATAAGTGATCAGTGTTGAGCCTAGAGTCATGCTAAGAGGCGCCTTGTAACGTCCCGGTAAGCTAATAAATACTGTGCCTACAGCCGCTAGATTGTCAAACGTTGGCTCTATGGCTATTAGCATCACTTCAGACAATTGACTATGTGCAGTGACGTTGTAGTGACGAGAACGCGCTCCGGTAGCGCTACGAACAACGCGATTGGACGTGGAAGTTGTTGGATTAGGGCTATCTATGTCAAAAGAATTAGGAGCTAAGAAAACATGGGCAAAAGGCCGTTTGGCTAAATGCAAAAGTTCAACAACATGCTGCCTTCTGGCTCTTCTTATGTCTGCGGCTTGCTTCACTTTCCAAACCACAACGCATACCGCCAGAAAGAGGAAAAAACAAGAGAAAAATACGGAAAAGAATACAAACAAATCAATGTGTAACTGATCTTGACGAAATACAACTGAACCATAACTCGGCTCTGGTCCCGAACTAGCTCTCAAAGCTATAAAAAATCGCGTTGCGCTTAAATTATGAGCATGTTGTGGCAGTGTTAATACCAAACGATTTTTTAAGCCAAACAAACGTAGTAACGTATTACATTGATTTAGTGTGACATGCGTGCTCAAATCTTTGGCATGTTGATCTTTTACGTAAAAACTATGGCCACCGTGGCTTTTACAGTCTTGTATATGGGGCACATAGTAACTGCTGCGTTTGTCGCTCATAATTAATTTTGAAAAGCTGGTACTATTGTCATGCTTGGGAAGAGCAACATTTAGAGAATGGCTACGTTTTGAAGTTGGCCCCCAGTTGTAACGATTATCGAGATAAATTTCATGATAGCCAGTCGTTTCGTTTGTTTCCACTATAAAGGAATCGTCCTGTGGTGACATATACACGTCCAGCTCACCTTGAGTGACATCGATAATCACACGAATATCGACATTCATAAAACGCGGTTGTATTACAAAAAAGACGGTCTGACCGGGCTTAAGCGCAGCAGGTTTCGCTTTGCATTCCTCTGAAATTAAAAAAGAAAGTAGGAAAGGATTTTTCAGAAAGCTTGTTTTAAATGCTGCGAAGTACTAACCGATTGGTTTGGCATCAAAGCACATGCGTGATTCCACTGTAATTTGCTTATAACATTGATGGCCATCGATCGGATTGCCTGCATATGAATCTCGACATTTCGAACATTGGACGCTCCAGCAAAGGTGAGCCGAATTTTTACCACCACCCGCCGTACAAGTAGCATCACTTTCCGTATTATTACCGCAATTGCACTTTTCTCCTGTTACCGGATCACATACATTACCATGCCCATGGCACTGACAAGATCTGCACTCCTTGCGGTGATCTTCGCTGCCACGAAAATAGCCCACAATGCAGGTATCACAACGTTGGCCTGCTGTATTATTGGCACATCTTAAACACGTGGCGTTTGCCAAGGGACCTTCCGGTAGGGTTGCATTAAGTTCCGCTCGAGTCATGTTGAAGAAAGCCGGATCGGAATCATTAGCTATGCAGGCATCTGTGTGTCCGTTGCAGTACTCATGACATGGTATACATTCTCGCCCTTCACGGGGATCACCCACATATAAAGGTTGACACTTTTCACATTGAGCGCCCATTGTATTGTTGTGACATTGGACACACTCATCTAACAAATCAGGCCCCTTGCAATTAGAATGACCGTTGCAAAGACATTGAATACTGCAATTTTCACCCACATAACCGAAATCACATTCACAAATATTCGGTCGTAAACAATTGCCGCGAACACATCCTTGAGTGCAAACCGGCATGCAAGTGCCATTATCATCACGATAACCTTCACCACATACACAACGGTAGCCAGTAGGAGCGTCAATGCAGCGTTCGGATGTCGGATCGCAGTTATGGTGGCCATTGGTGCATTCATTTTCAGCAGGACATTTCACATAATTCCAAGACACTATATCAGTTGGATTAAGTCGAGAGTCATTACGACGAGAAGTGTATATCAAATCGCACGTGGATACTGAAGGATATTCCTGCTTATTTTCTGGAGAGCCTTCTGTACAAATTCCATCGCCATTGTAACCATCGCGAGCACACCAACCGCAATGCGCATGTTCTAGGCAAGTAGAGCACTGCGAGTAAACGTAGCACGGTTCAGGGCATTGATCAGTTTCGTTCGCTTCTAATACCAAACCACAAACACCACCGGCGCAAAACAAAGGCTGTGTTTGTGGCGACAGACAAGTATTTAGCATAGTAGACCATTTGCAGTCCCTAGGCTGATCCGCGTCATCGTTGTTAAGACAAGACGTGCAATTAGTATAAGTGTAGCAAGAAGCCGGACACTGCCCTATTATACGATACTGATTTTGTTCGACTAATTCTTTTGTTATGCACTCTATGGTGCCCAATTCATTTTGAGCCCATTCACAATTGTCGTTAAGAATACATGTTTCGCAGTGCAAGGTGTGACACTGCGGTTGTGGGCATAGGTTTAAAAGTCCAACGCTTACTTCTTTACTACACCACGTGTTACGCCTTTCACAATCCACTCCAGCTGGAACGCATCTTCCCTTTATACCACATTCATCACACCATTGACATATCGGCGTTGTTTCAACATGTGTAGGCCATGAAGCTAGACAAGAGCTGCACGTGGTAAAACTGGAGCAATTACGTCTTGCCATCCAAGCATCATCGCAAGCTGCTCCATTGTTATATGTCAAGGTACCGTTTCCATTATCGCACACCCCACTGTTGCCTTGAGAGAAACAATGCGAAGTGGTTCTATACGGACCAGGCACATTGCAGAAGCTACAGCCCATGTAATGGCGGCACAAATATTTCCCTGAACTCCATAGCTGACAAATATCTAAAGGTAATACTATCTTCGTCACTTGACTAGCGCTGGCGCTACCATCCCATCCACCAATCACATAAATGGCATTGTTCTCATGATCAATTGATATGTCTTCAGCATAAGTGGATGACTGCAATCTACCAACTATATTGACATCTTCGGTTAAGCGTATCCACTGATTACAGTTGTAAACATAGGCTATCAAAACATCGCTGGCATTGTAAGGGTGCGTTCGTCCCCCATAAATCACCATATAGTGTTCGGTAGTAGCAGCGGAATGGAAATAGCGAGCTCTTGGCAATAGAGATTCTGGTCGATTTAGATCTTGGAAAGGTGGTAACTCGGTCCATGTCATTTTTTGTAAATGCAATGCGTATAACTTATTTTGTGGCTCGATGGAATAGCCACCAAATACATACATAATATGCTTTTCGCTGTGGTAGACGGAACTGTGACCATACAACACGGGCATTCGTACACCCAAAGCGAGTAATTGCTCCCAGCGAAAGGTTTCCAAATTGAATTCCCACAATTCCAGCTGACGCGATCTATTCCTTGTAAGACCACCTATCAATAAAAGAGCTTCTCTCGTATAAGTTAGAGTATGGCCGACCAAAGGTGGCGGTCTCACACGATGTCCCTGCAAATCCATTTCAGACCAGCGCTGATTTTGTATAGAAAATTGCCAGAAATCTTCTAATATTTGTGGGTTAGGAGAAGAGCTTCCAGTTGTAATGCCCCCATAAATAAATATCGTTTGCTTTTTCAAATATATTTCGGCTGCATGAAAGTAACGTCCTAATGGCATTTTCTCTTCAGGTGTAGATTCAACGGTTACTTGCATCCACGTACCGTTTTTTGTGTCGAATTGACGAAAGTCGTTTAGCGGCCCATGGGAGGGCGAGTAACCGCCAAACATCCAAACAGATCCCCTTCTATCTGCGCAAACTGTATGGCCGAAACGAGGTATCGTTTTTCGCAAATGTTCAAACGATTCTGACAATAGCATGGTGTTGAATAGTTCGGTTACCGTCAATTGATTTGGCTTAACTAACGTACCGCAATCCATACCGCCATACCCGAAATTGCATATACAGCGCCCGTAGTCGGTATCACAATAGCCTTGCATGCGTTTGGCGTTGCAGTTCCGCGGGCATACTTCCACCTCACACCGCGGCCCCACATAACCAGCTGGACAAATGCATCTGTGTTGCTCATCGCAGATATGCGGATGCAGGCAGGTGCGTGCTACGCAATTCTTTACAGTGTAAATCGCATTGAAACCGAAATGCTTAAACAAACCGCCGCCTTGCTTATAATAAACAGTAACATGACTCGATCGGGCTTCTATTATATGTGACGATGTGTATGGATTACAAACCACTGAAATTAGTTGGTTTTGATGCGTGGCACCTGTCAAATCTGGCAAGCTATCGTATATGTATACTGCATTGTCGTCGCAATCCATGGCCAGGGTGGACCATTCAAATTCCACTTGCAAAAGGGATTTTTCAGCTTCTAAAGTTTTTGGAAATAAAATCCATAAACACTCGCGAACCTCCAAACTGGTACCCCAGGGCGATTTGTAAGACTGGTAGGAACCTATACCGCTGCGCCCGATATTCTGTAAGACACCTCGGGATTCACATTGATAATAACACTGGCCGCCGTCCCTCGGATCACCGTAGTAACCTATGGCACATTGATCACATTTAACACCCACGGTATTATCTTTGCAGAAGCATTCCCCGTTACCAACATTGCAAATCCCTAAATCTTGATTGCCGTGACCGTTACATTCACATGGACTACAACCAGCAGCCGAGGTGGCATTGCCGTAACTGCCTTGACGACAACGTTCGCAGCGTTCTCCCTCAGTCCAAGCTTGACAAGAATCACATTTGCCTACGCGCTCCGTACACGTGGAGTGATTGTGACAACCACAATTTATTGAACAATCGGCCCCTGTCCATCCCAATTCGCACTTGCATGTATAATCTGGCGCACCCGAACAATAACCATTAACACAAAATTCAAAGCAAGTACGCATGCAAGTTAGTCGACCGTCTCCCACGAAACCTCGACGGCAATGGCAATTATACGAGCCGTGCGTGTTCGTGCATTTAGCCTCTTTATGACAATCATGTAAACCTAATCCGCATTCATCTACGTCCGGACATTGTGCATAAGCCCATTCAGCATCATGAATGGAAGAACTGTTTAAAGCCAAAGAGCAATTACCGAAAGGGTGACTGAAGTCACCTTGCATGCAGATACCTTCAATAGGATTGTCTCGGTCAAAGCACCAGCCACAACTGAGCGTGCGTAAACAAGTAGAACAATTATTATATTGAGTGCATGATTTGCATTGCTGCTTAGGTGTAACTGGCGGATGATGATGTGTTGGCGATAGGGAGCCTATTATAGAGTTACGGTTTCCATGTCCAATTACGCTTGAGTCGTCAGTCAATTGGGGAGTTACAGACTGGTCTAACCATTCACGACACATGCCAAACTGATATTCACTCGTATAAACTGCAAAACTAAAACAGGCAGCACGAGCTTCGCACCAAACACATCTACCTCTTTCGTTTAAGCAATCGTGACAGTTTCTACGCAGTCTACATTGAACTGGGCATTTGCTCAAAGAAGTCACGCTATTTTCAGATTTTCCCAAACGGGCACAACGAGCCTCCTCTGCCCACCATTCGCACAAGCCTGATTTGATACATTCTTCACAAGATACATAATTAGAGCAGTTTGCGCAATGACCAGGTTGATTAATTAGGTATTCCCACAGAAAATGTGTACTATTTTTGTCCACTTGGTGCGTGCTACATGTCTCAGTTTCGTTTACTGTTTTTAGCATACATTGCGATTTTAGAGAGCACCATCCGCAAGCATTATCTGTCAAACATTGCAAACAATTTCTGTAACCTGCGCAGTTTTCCCCAGAATAATATGGTTCCAAGTATTCAAAAGTGAACGCATTCAAATTGCCGTGATAGATATGCTGCAGTTCCATTTTAGTTTTCTGGTAGGTATTATAGATTGCATTAAGCCCGATACGTCTACGAGCTTGGAAGTCTATTAAAAATGGCAGTTCTGTGCTTGGTATTTCAACATTGCTACAGTAAGATTGATTGGACGTTTGTTTTACCAACTCTTTAAGTGAAATGAGGTCTTTACCTAGTCCTGCTTTCAGTATGGCAGACGAATAACTGGTGCATACCTGAATTTCGGTAGGTTCTTCCTCCCATTGTTTTTGCGGTCTAACGAAACCAAGCAAACGCGCCAACATCTCACCTTCCAGTTTCTGCTCATATTGCGTTGTTGGTGTGGGCGAGGCAAAATCGACCATTGTAGCGTTAACAATAGCCACATAATCCGGCATTGTCAAATTAATTGGATAATGATATTTGACGTAGGTTAGGCCCGGACGCCGGTCATTCTGAGTGCATTGAGATGGTTGACGAATCTCTGTACCCTGCTCTCCCCACCATCCAGGACTATGGGAGGGCGTATCTTCACCACATATGCCGTAATTGTCGTCTCGATGGTGACATTTAGCATTCTGTACACACCACGTACACTCGTTCAAACCTAGTTTACTAGCCACAGAAAAATAAACTTCTGATCCCTCTTGAGGTTTATTCCACTGTGTTCCGTGGACCAAGCAAGAATGACAATCGCCTAGAGAAGGACAAATTCCAGGACATCTAGTAGTTTGCAAGTTGCTTGTACAATTTGCTCCTATTGTTCGCCCATAGCAACTACTATCTGCCGAGCACCAACCACATTCCGGATTCGAAAGACATGCCGTATGTGATGTATGTAGGCGGCAAGACATTTCCGGATTGTAGCCGTTCGAGCTTTGCATTCGCAAAACTTGCGGCAATTCGTAAGCAAATAAATCAGCATTGATATTGCCGTGATATCCGCCTACAATCAACAAAGTATTATTGCGTCTTAAAGCTGCGGCCTGGGCAAACACTCCTTGTTTTTTCGGATACAAACTGTCTTCAGCGGAGACCACCTGATTAATCCAGATGTGACAGCTCAAGTGGTACCAGTACATTTGGTTATCATAACATATCTCGTCCTTATTGTGACGATGTGTATAACCGCCAAAAACAATCATGTAATTACCACTAATGGTAGCTGTATGAAAAGCTCTCTCACGTGGTATGTTGGTGTCGCGTAGGGCAGTTCGTGGATACAGAATTTCTGTCCAATGTAGTTTATCTAATTGAAAAGCAAAAATCCGATCGGACAATTTCGAAAAACGAGCCAAACTTGTCATTATACCACCAAACACTATTAATGAGTTGGTGGCCTTATAATAAACCGTTGTATGAGCAGCTAAACGGACATCCAATTTTTTTCCTCCACGCGGATGTATCAATTCCCATTCGGCTTCGTCTTCACCGATTTCAACATAAAATACCGGCCAGCTTATGCGATAAATGCTGGATAAATAAAACGTTATAAGTAAGTTTCTCTTATATTGTTTAAATGAAAAACTTACTTTGAAGAAAATTCCCCGGTTTCCAAGCTGCCACCGAAGAGATATAAGTAGTCATTGGCAAATGTGATAGTATGCCTAGCCATAGGAGGAGGCTTTGATTTAGACCGCATAGCCAATTGTTTCCATTTTCCACCGCTTTCGCTATTATTATAGAACCATAAGTCGTTGAAAAAGCTGCCATTAGCTTGCTTGCCACCAAATATAACAAAACCTCCGGGCACCCTTGCTGCTGCGTGGCCATAGCGACCATGGGGTTTGTAATCAGTCACCTCTCCCAAAATATCTTCCAAATATTCCGACAATTCTTCATCAGTTGAATTAATACTGACAGCGGTTAACAATTGAGAACTGCGTGTTTGACGCTGATGTAAATTTGATTCCGCCAGAGTATAAAGGATATTACGAAATATTGAAATATCACTTTTTAGACCCCACAGTTTAGCTTCATCTTCGTTTTTATGCTGCAATACAGCTTTAAGCAAAGAATGATCAATTTTTTGCTGATGGTAATAATGTCGACGATTTTGCAAAGCTATGCCCCATTCATCTTCCCATTGACTAGCAGCAAAACGATAAATCTAAAGAAAACTCACATATATTTGTAACAAGAATACGTAATGCCATCATGAAGTTACCTGTAAAGTGCTTATGACATTGTTAAGATCATAACCACCGAATACATAAAGAGCGTCCTCTTCATCTATATAAATAGCAGTATGAGCCGCACGTGGGGTCATGCCTTCAGCAAGAGGAAAGATGGAAAGATAATTTGAAAAGGAATACTTAATGAAAGCTCTTTATTGAAATCTTAGGCTACTTCGGGTAAAGCGTGCAGAATAATTCATGCATATGCAATTATATATTCATAATTTCAATCAACCTACCTTCAGCATCTGTGGCTAACCAGCGCCAATTTCCACCAGGAGGTTGCTCATGCAAATCGCACAGCCTACCACTATAGCCCTTTAAATAAAGAAATAAGAAATCACATTGAGAGAAAACACAAGTTTACAGGAAATGTTCTTCTACCTTTTCGCAATGGCATAGTCCTTTGATACACTTCCCCTGACCCTGTAATTCTCCGCATTTATTAGGGCAGGCTTCATCTTCGCAATCCGGTCCAACCCATTCTCCGTGGCAAACACACTGATGGCCAACACATTTACCATGATTATGGCAGTTATTCAAGCAATTTGATATATAATAAGATGCTCGGAAACCATCTAAAACATAATTTGTGTCGCTATACATGAATATAAGCATCTATAATAAGTAAGCAAAAATTATATGAATTTTTTAGTTATTCCCTAGCAGCTATTGAAAATTCACTTACACTTCCGCTACGTGCAACTAGACGCTGCGGTTGGGTACGACCGCTGAAACTCCCCAAGAGGGTAGAGTTGAACGAGTCACCATCATACACATAAATGTAGTCGTAAGAACACTCCGTACCCATGCTATGAAATGAAAGTGTTATAAATTGACTGTTATTGCGAGCCTTTATCAGCCATTCGCAGTGTGAGTCTTGAGTATAATTAAAGCCAGCAGGGCCATCGCTTATCTCACCATATTCAGCCGTAAAGACTTTACGACTACGATCGCAAGGAGAGGAGGAGTGATAATGCATTTGTTGTGTATTGGGTAGTAAAGAAACTCGATCGGCTAATACTAATGGCAACTCTCCAACAATATGCAGGAGAGCTAACAATGCGCCAAATATCACAATTGAACGCATTGATGTTTTATATTTATCTTAGTTCATTTATAATCACTTAATTCAATTTTATCGATATATAGTAAATGTTTATCCAACGCATTTTTCATTGATTTCGTTAGCCGTTATTTTTTACTATTAATTATTCATAATACATAATTTCAGACTTCCACAATTCCATTTATGACTGTATTTATTTGCATTTTTCTGTGAGTTTCATAATTTTCAATAATTACTGAAGAAAACTGCATTAACTTATTTTCAGATACGTGAGATACGTGAAAATTTCTCCCTATCCATCCACTATCAGATGTTTTCTCGTTTGTTGATACGTTTTCGTTTACTGTGAATGAAATACTCTTGGACATAAGCTGAAAACTTGATAACACTTTTTATCAGTAGTGCCAATTTCGAATGTAAACAAAAATTCAAAGCAACAAGTGTCTAACAGTAAAGTTAAATATTATATGAAAACTTTTAAATATACCTGAACTTCGTTCACACGGCTTATCTTTATTTGGATTTGGAGTTACGCGAAATGGAATATTAACAATTATTACTTTACCCAATATTGATTTTTTTTTAAGTAATCGCCCAGATAATTCAAGAAAAATCGAAAGCTTTTATAGAAAAGAATTAAGAACTTTTTAAGTAAAATTTCTCAATTACTATTATGTACTGACTTCTGAATTTTTGCTAATCCGATTTGGTTTCACTAATCATAATACTCATTGTTCTAAGAAATAGGTCTTTTGCAAAAAATATCCTAATACACACTTTGTATCAAAAACTTTTCTAAAAATTCCATTTTTATTAAATAAAATATTTAACGTCCCAATAAATGGCGCCGTTAAGAATTAGCAGAGAACTGTAATGAACATAAAGCATTGATAATTTATTGATATGCCCATTTTCTCATCGATCTTGATACTTTTTATTTTTTATTCTGATGAATTCGGTAGTTTAAATTTGTATATTACTGGGTAGTTCGATCTCATCTGTTAATTACAATATAACGGCAAAGTTTACGCAGTTTTTCGTTTGTAAGTCCTAATAATGAAAATATAATCGCATAAAACGAGACCCAACTGTATATGCTTTAGTAAATTCTTAAAATGACCTTCATTTGACATTAAATTGTGTTATAATAGAGTTCACTTCACTTTAAAAATTTGTGTGTCCTGCAAATAATCATCATATCTGAACTTATAAGCCACATTTCTCATTGGCTTACTCCATTCGAAATCAACATCCGGGAAAAGAAAAGTAAAGGAAACAAAATTTCTTTAATTAAAATGGCTTTGAATAAATTAAGTATTGAAAGCTTGGATTTAGCTGGAAAAAGGGTATTGATGAGGTAGGAAACATTGTACAAACATATAGTTTCTTTCAACGTAACTTTCTCTTTTTTTCTAGAGTCGACTTTAATGTTCCAATTAAAGATGGTAAAGTTGTCAGCAATCAACGTATTTTGGCCGCTTTAGACAGCGTGAAGTATGCTTTTTCGAAAAACGCCAAATCTGTTGTTTTAATGTCTCATTTGGGCCGCCCTGACGGTAATAAAAATCCTAAATATACATTATCACCCGTGGCTGAAGAACTGAAAATTTTACTGGGTAAAGAAGTGGTTTTCTTGAATGACTGTGTTGGCTCAGAAATAGAGGAGAAGTGTAAGGATCCAGTAGAAGGCAGTGTTATACTATTAGAAAATCTTCGCTTCCATGTGGAGGAAGAGGGCAAGGGTGTCGATAATAGTGGAGCTAAGGTTAAGGCTGATCCTGAGAAGGTGAAAGCTTTCCGTGAAAGTTTGTCCAAGTTAGGCGATGTTTACATAAACGACGCCTTCGGCACAGCCCATCGCGCGCACAGTTCCATGTTGGGTGAAGGTTTCGAAAAGCGTGCCGCAGGACTTTTATTAAACAAGGAACTTAAATACTTTTCACAAGCTTTGGATAGTCCACCCAAACCTTTCGTCGCAATTTTGGGCGGCGCCAAAGTTGCGGACAAAATTCAATTAATTGGCAATCTATTGGACAAGGTAAATGAAATGATTATCGGCGGAGGCATGGCTTTTACCTTCCTAAAAGTATTAAAAAATATGAAAATCGGTTCTTCGTTATTCGATGAAGAAGGTTCAAAGATAGTTCAAGATTTGGTAGACAAAGCTCAAAAAAACAATGTTCAGCTCCATTTACCAGTAGATTTTGTGTGCGGTGATAAATTTGCCGAAGACGCAGTTGCAAGCATAGTTGAAGATGGTATCCCTGACGGCTGCATGGGCTTGGATATAGGTCCTAAGACTAGAGCGGCTTTTGCTGCACCGATTGCTGCTGCTAAAATTATTGTCTGGAATGGTCCTCCTGGCGTATTTGAATTTGATAACTTTGCCCAAGGCACTAAAAGCCTCATGGATGCTGTCGTAGAAGCTACCAAACGAGGATGCATTACTATTATTGGCGGGGGCGATACAGCTTCTTGCTGCGCGAAATGGAACACCGAAGCGCTGGTGTCTCACGTTTCTACAGGTGGCGGTGCCTCGCTGGAACTCTTGGAGGGAAAAACACTGCCTGGTGTAGCTGCTTTAAGCAACATATAACGATTACTTTAACTAATAATTTAAACACAATTTAAAATCGAAAGGCGTAATGCTGATGATGATATGATTTTTTTTCTTTTGTATACAATAAGTCATAGAAAAATGATGATAGTTGTGCACTATTTTAATGCAATAATGTTTGTAAACTATCAAAACCTATTTTCTGGCAAAATTTTTGTCCATAGCAGCTTGTGTTCTTTGTATATTATTTAAATTAGATTTTATGCGAGATTCCACTGAGGGGTTGTTTTGCATGGCTTTCTTTAATTGCTTGCTGAGAAATTCTTTGTCAAAGTCTCGAGTTCGATGGTTCCGTTCTTCGCGCTCGTAAGCTTCACGATGTTTTTGAACTTTTTCTGAACGTTCTTCCTCACGCCATGTAGCGTTTGACATCATTTCTTTTAATTTCGCTTCTCTTTCTTTTTCGCTTAATTTGGACTTTCGGTTATGCGAACTGGTTCTTTGTGAGGATTTTTCTTTCGATTTAGAACGGCTGCGCGTCAACCGTCTATTGGAACGGGACCTAGAATTACGCTTTTCAGATCGCTCTTTAATACGATCGTTTCTTTGAGAGCTATATTTTTTGGAATCGTGGTCTTCAAGTGTTGATTTAGTCGAGCTGATTTTTCGGTTATTGTCGTTTCTAGCACGTGTAGATTTGCTTCTGATTAATTCTCTTGACTCTGATCTTCGTTTTTTGGATGACGGGCGACGCGATTCGCTTTCACGGTTATCACGTTTATGTTTCTTTTTTTTCATATGCAACTTTGATTTTTCTGCGGCTCTGTCTAACTCTTTCGAAATAGTTTCAAATTTGGAATCTAAAAGTTTCGTTAGGTCATTGTCTTTACCAAGCAAACCATTTCTTAATTTCTTTGCCAATTTAGTATCCAAATCTGAATCGCTATCTGCATGTTTGCTTCTTTTGCGCTTCGCCTTTTTTGATTTCTTACTTTTCTTGGAAACCTTTTGCAAGTTGTTGTCGCCTTTTAACATTTTATGCAGTTCTTTAAGCTTTACAGGGTTTTCTAATATCTTACGTCTGGACTCCAATTCACGTTGCTTGATTAGCATTAAAGGATCTTCCATAACTTTACGTTGCAAATCTACCTGTTCCGTTGATTCCAGGTTTTTGTACGATCTTATCGAGAAAGGTACGACGTCGTGTTCAACGTGGTTCAGTGGCTGCTTTAATCCAACCATGTTCTGCTGTTGTTGCAGTTTTTCTTCAGCTAGCAACGTCTCAAATGATTTGTCTACCGCTCGGCCCAAAAGATATTCCTCCCTATTAATTAACTCATTATTATCTAAAAAACAGAAACGACAGCCTTCAGAAAACACCAAAATCAGTTACCCAAATAAATTTACTTTTATACATCCACTCCAACTTTTTATCTGAATCGTTAACCGTCGATAGCAAGCCATTTTCTCGAGTTAAGCGGGTTAATTCTTCTCGATTTCTCTCTTTTTGGATCTCCTTACGCAAATCATCGACTTTCTTCTCCTCTTCACATTTTGCTTGCTCAGCCTTCCATACCTTTTCCTGGTTCTTCAGTGTGTGTGGATGCCACGATTTCTTTTGATTCTGAGCAATGAAGAATAGAATAAAAAGTGCAAAATTAGAAAAAAGATGCAATTAACTCACCAAGTCCCCGCCACCCATTGAATTTGAATTTTTCCCCCACAAAATTATAAACAGTTTAAAGAATATTTTTATTATTTTGCTTCTTGTTCTTCTTTCAGTCATTCACTGCCTCCATCAATTAATAACCTACATATTCTTCTTCTTCTTGAATACTCAGCGAGTCGACATCATTATTATGATTAAAATAGAATCCAGAAGCGGCAACTTGCATGAATTATAAACAAAATATTTGCGACTGCTTACGCCAGCAAAAGTGTTAACCATTTATTTATTGTCTTTTTCAAATGTAGACCTAAGCCCTAGCTCTCTGTACTCAATATCTCTTGCTTTAATCTGTATTATATATTTATTACGTTGCGGTTATATGTTATAAATCATTTTGAAAATATTTATTTAATTTTGAAAATAGTCTCAGTATACATGAAAATGCTGAGCACTCTTGTCTTTTCGAACAACGTTATGAATTACAGGTACATCTCGAGAGTGGGACAAACGACGAAAGTAATGGAAAAAGATTACTTTGAGCGGTGAACACATTCTCCCGACGTGATGTACTTCACGTATACATCGCACATTTGTCGACTTTCTTAAGGCTTCGCCTTTCCTATTACAATACAACGAGTCACCTGTGGTCGCCTTGCTGAATACTTCAAAAGAGGAAGAAGATATAGATCGCAAATTGTATCTCTAAATGCCGATAGTAATGGCAGTATTTCTAAGTTGATGCCGATTGTTTGACATAAAGAATTGACCAGAAAACACATGTAAATATAATCAATAAAATAATTTCGCCAAATTAAACAAAAGTCGAGCTAAACTGTAATAACAATGAAAATTTTACAAAATCTGTGCAATTCAAAACTATTTTTAAAATTTGTTCGTGTTAATCAATTTGCCTTCGCTTTCGCAACGGATTGCAAGAAAGATGGGGGAAATGCAGCATTTAATAAATTAAGCATAGACAAAATGGACCTAAAAGATAAACGCGTTTTAATGAGGTGACCACTGCAATTCTTATGATATAAACAAAACTTATTTTGATTTTCGATGACAGGGTAGATTTCAACGTGCCTATAAAAGATGGCAAAATCGGCAGTAATCAAAAAATTGTAGCTTCTATGGAAAGTATAAAATACGCTTTGGATAAACAAGCGAAATCTGTGGTAAGTGATGGATATCATCAATAAAGTTCGGCACTCAGCTGCATATAACCGTTTACGGTTACACCACATGACACATGACTAGCTAAAGATGTGCTTTCTTAAAAGGTCCTTATGTCCCACTTGGGTAGACCAGAAGGCAGAAAAGATCAAAAATTCACTTTAAAGCCTGTTGCTGAAGAACTGAAGAAATTATTAGAGAAGGATGTGATATTTTTACCCGACTGCGTAGGACCAGAAGTAGAGAGTAAATGCAAGGATCCTGCCATAGGAAGCGTTATTTTATTGGAAAATTTAAGGTTTCATATAGAAGAAGAAGGAAAAGGAAAAGATGATAAAGGTAACAAAACCAAAGCTGACAAAGAAAAAGTTAAAGAATTTCGGAAAAATTTGGCAAAATTAGGCGACGTATATGTTAATGATGCATTTGGTACAGCCCATCGAGCCCATAGTTCTATGATGGGTGAAGGCTTTGAAAAGCGGGCTTCTGGTTTTCTTATGGCGAAAGAATTAAAATATTTCTCGCAAGCTTTACATAACCCACCGAAACCTTTCCTGACTATACTTGGCGGAGCTAAGATATCCGATAAAATACCTATGATCATGCATATGTTAGATAAAGTAAATGACGTGATTATTGCTGGCGGTATGGCATTCACGTTCCTTAAAGTTTTAACTCAGATGGAAATTGGAGACTCTTTGTACGACGTAAAAGGCTCAAAAATAGTGAACGACCTTTGCAAAAAAGCTATTGAAAAAAATATTGAAATTTATTTACCAGTCGATTTTGTATGCGGTACGAAAAAATCTAAAGATGCCGAGACTTGCATTGCTACCGTTGAATCAGGTATACCCAAGGGATATATGGGATTAGATATTGGTCCAAAGACGCAGGATTTGTTTCAAAAACCAATATGCGCAGCTAAATTGATAGTGTGGAATGGGTAAGTCGAAGAATCGCAACAGTGAACCGTATATTAAATATCGTTCTAGACCCCCTGGCGTTTTTGAAAGTGATCTTTTTGCTAAAGGCTCGGAAGCTGTAATGGATGCTATAGTGTCTGCAACCAAAGGTGGAGCGACTTCGATAATTGGTGGCGGCGATACAGCTTCATGCTGCAAAAAGTTTAAAACGATCGATAAGGTGTCACACGTCTCCACAGGAGGTGGGGCTTCTTTAGAATTACTAGAGGGTAAAATTTTACCGGGTGTTCAAGCCCTAAGCGATGCCTAGAATTTATGATTTCAAGTAATACGAAAATTAAATTTGAAAAGTTAATATAACGCATTAATTTTTTCGGTAGCCGTTCTGTTTGCTTTTACTCTGCATGTTATCATAGCAGTTAAGTGCGTTTTTATACAAGAAAAAGAAGAAGAAAAAAAATCATTGCTTAGTAATCTACTAAACCACTTCAGTATTGCTTGGGACATTCAGGCATCATTGAATTTGTAAAACTATTTAAAACAAGAAAAGACGATACAAGCACATTGAAACAATCATAATACATATTCGCGTTCAATATGGCTAATATTAGTGTGAAGGCATTATTACCAGGAAATCGTTTATTGGGAGCGACAACTAGCACGGTATACGGTAAACGTGGAAAGTAAGCGAAGCTATTCTATCTTTATCTGCAATAAAATTATCAAAAAGCACATGGCAGTTAATCACATTAATTTAAATAAATGATAAGCATTTGTGTAATGCAGACATATACGCATACACAGGCATATAAACAAATCGATTCATGAAAATTTTTTAATGAGATTTATGAATTACGAACTCGTTAAAATAAAACCAAGTGTAGCTACCTGTTAACAAGGTTCTGGTACCACCACTAAATTAGTGACATTAGTGAAAATCGTTAGGGTGCCTTGTGATAACTTTGTAAAATATTTATTGCTTTCAAGTATATTTCAATTAATTCCCTCTCCTTTCAATAAAATACGAAGCACATAGAACGGTAAAAAGGGGTTTGCACCTCGTTAACAAATACATTGAAATTGAACTAAAATCTTATGTTTGCATTAGGTACACTTGACATGCTTTAATATTAGTCTTAATGATAAAGTACTTTTATCCGCACTACAGAAGAATTAGTGCATGTCAGATTTATCCGTCCGCTGAAAATTATGCTCGTACATTCTTCGTCAATGTCAGGCTAAGGCTGTTTATCTATGCCTTTCTATTTCATAAAGAAGAGCTTTTGCTCGTAAAATTGAGATAGAAAACTGAAACTTAGCATTTACATGGCACAAATCTATTCTTAGTTGACGCCACGGAAATGGTAAGACTTATTTTTGTTTTGAAAAAAACTTGCGACCATTTATTTAAAATATCTACGACCATAATCCAGAACTGTTAATTAATAGAATTAGGCAACGAAAGGAAAGAAAAGTATTATGAATTTAGTAATAAAAAAAGCGGAGCACACTTTTCGTATATAGTATTTTACCTAGAAGGACTTGAGATAGGCGTGCCTTCTATTCAGAAGGTAATTCTAAGCTTGCTTGTCCAATTTTAATGAAATTTGGTACCTTGACGCTTTTATTTTGAAATTTATTTATCTAAAGTCTTTACAATTAGCACTAAAAAAAGGTAAGGAAGAGACTTGCATTGCTACCATGAGTATGGAACGCACAAGTTGTAAAGTCGCACGAACAATATCGTATCTTATATAATAGCATTTGAACATTATTGTACCTATATATGCGCGGTTGTTCATTACTAGATAGAGTAAAGAAATCATCGTTCGATATACGCTCGACCTAGCAGAATGGATGTAGGCGTGATGCAGGTAGTTTCCATATTTCTCATGGGAGCCAAAGACCGACGTTTTCTTTCCCAATCAAAACAGATTTCTTTTCATTCAATAAATAAATAACCTTTTTTTAGATTAGAGGTTCTATGGGATCCTATAGAGGAAAGTTAAGCTACTAATTCATATTTGTTATCATCCGATATAGAGTGTAAAAAATCAATCAAATCTCTATACTTGATAGTTCTGCTAAGTATTTGTGTGAAGTTAAGCCGGGTTTATTTCAAATTATTAACAAATTCATGTCGCCTTTTAACTTGAAGTCTATCAAATATCAATAAATCGAAACTTTCTTTCTCCTTTCGAAAACTCCGCTTGTAAATGAAAATGAAATCTTTATATACATTTGTGAACAAAAATCGGCGAATCTTCGATTGTTAATTTGCTGAAGAACAGAAGAAGAAGGCAACGAAAAACAAATGGAAACATTATAGTGCGACATGACCCACTACTAAGTACCCTACACCCCGTCATCAATACAAATCGCCATTCATATAATGGCACTTCAAAATAAGGCTTTATGTGGGGAGTGGTCGAAAAGATGGTCGGATTGAAACCATTTTCAATAGCGTTCGTCCTCAAAATTTCATGAAAATATAAAAATTCCCATTCGTAAGTTGAACACAACAAAACAAGGCAGACGGACAGACGGGCAGACGAGCTTAGACCGATGCAAAAACTGATTCTGAATCGGTACAATAAAAGATGGGTCTATCATAATTCCTTCCAGATATTACATGTATTTACACAAACTTAATACCACAAGTGTTATAGGGTATACATAAGCATATCTTGCTTTTGTTATAAAAAATATTTTTGCACAAAATAAAACATTAAAAAAAATATTTATGAAAAAGTCAATATTTGAAAAGTAGAAAACAACAAAATATTTTCTTTATATAATTGGAAAAGTGCGTTGTCTTCGTTATTTTTTTTTTTTTTTTTTTATGGATTTTTATGAATCTTTGCGAATTTGTTGTTACAAAATTTGAAAAACAAATTATTTTATTAACAACAAACTTAACGCTTATCTTTTGTAATTGCTTTTTCGGGTTATATTTATTGTTGTTAATTATTAAAAAAATATCAACTGGAAAAATCCAGTTAAGTATGATTGAAATGTAATTTTTATACCCTACACCACTTGCGGTAAAGGCTTAGTGCGGGCATATGTAGAACGCAGAAGGATTTAAAATTGGCCCAGGTTTTATTATACCGCTCGATTCAGATAATCTGATTTGATCCAAGTCTTTCTGTCCGTCTGTCCATCTGATGTTTATCCATGTAAAATTTGTGTTAAAGCTACAGATCGCAATTTTTGACATATTTTGATGAAACTTGGTATACTGATATGCTTTGGCTCAAGGACGAACGCTGTGGTTCGTGTCGGTCCACTTTTTCGAACACTCCTCATGTGACGCCCTATTCTGAAAAGTCGTTATATGAAAAAGACTGCACAATTTCAAAATTTGTCGGTAAAAGTGATTAAGTAGTATTTCGGCATTCTAAATCGGTATAAAAACTTAGTACCAGCTTGGGGCAATTTTTTGAATCCATTCTCATATAACAAAAAATGCATAATTTTCAATGCTTCATAATGAAAATTGTATTATAATAGTAAATTAATCTGCACCATCTCGGCCTATTCTTTGGATCGTACCCTAATAACGATTTTCACGAAAATTGATCGTTTGTAGAGCAGAAAAGTGTAATTTTTAATATGTGGTGATGAAAATTGGCCTATAATAGTAATTTCAAAGAAAAATGAACTCTACAATATTTGGACCACCTACACCTATTTTTGGGTCCTAGCCTATGTAAGGATTAAACTTGTGCTACATTAGGCTGCGTTTTGGGCCCGCTTCCCCATAAATACGCACTTGAAAAATATGCGTTTATATATATATAATAGATATAATTGTTGTGTTCTATAAAAAAAAATAAGAATTGTGTTAGACGATGTGGTGTAGGGTATGTAATGCTCCTCGTTGGCCGACTATAATATTCTTTTTTGTTTTTTTTTTGTAGTAATTTTAATTTTAATATAGTCTAATATTTAATTTTAGTGTAGATTTTAATAATTTTTTTCTGTCCATTATCTTGCAATTGACAGAGCTTGGTTTAATTCAGTAAAGATGGGCCCGCCCGATGCCATTCTGGGTGTTACCGAAGCTTACAAACGTGATACAAATCCTAACCGTATCAATTTAGGTGTCGGAGCCTATAGAGATGACCATGGTAATCCATGGGTTTTGCCCAGTGTGCGTTTGGTATGCATCAGTTTTATAAAATTTGTATGATTGTACTTTACACCATCAACGGCATTGCTTATGTTCAAAAGTAGGAATCAGTAACTTCAGGTTTCATTATTTCAGTACCGATTTTCGATATTTTTGAATCTGAAATTTGTTTTAAAAATTTTTCTCTTGTGCGTTTTTCTGCGTAATTCTTAATGTTTATACCATGTACCCTGTACGACAAGTGTGGTACATTGCGGACGTATATAACACGCAGAAGGGCTTGAGATAGACCCACCTTTTATATTCCAGGTGCAGAATCATTTTCTGAATCGATTTTAGTTTGTCTGCCAGTCTGTCCGCCTGTTGGCTGCCTATGTAGAGTTGTGTTCAAGTTACAGATCGCAATTTTTGAGATATGAAATTTGGTACAACGACGTGCTTTGCCCCAAGGATAAACGCTATTGGAGATGATTCGGATCGGTCCACTTTTTCAACCACTCCCCATACAATACCCTATTCTGAAAAGTCGTTAGATGAAGAAAAAATTGTAACTTGGTGCGAAAACTTTAAACCAGCTCGGGCAATTTTTTAAACCCGCTCTCATATAACCGATCCTACGAAAACTGTATCTGAAACTGTGGCAAAGAAGTTTAATTTTCAATATTTCATTTGGAAAATTAGCTCATAATAGTAACTTGTCAAAGAGATCAGCCTTACTGATTTTGGACCGTGTAGGTCTACTGATTGTTTTAAATGCAGTTTTTTTTTGCAATTGTTGACGTGCATGGAGATGCTGTTTCCTCACCAATCGAAATACAGTACAAGAAACAAGAAACAAGAAGAGTGTTTCGAGTATTTCATAGGACAAAAAGTACAGTTTGGACTTTTTCACCCTTCTTTCAATGTTGTAAACTTCTTGAAATCTTGATTTAAAAAGTAATTGCTGTAACTATGAAAAGATTGATTCGCTAATACATAAGATTTACGTTATCCTTTTAAAGTTTGTATATAGATTCTTCTGTTAATTCCCTTTCTTACTTTTTTCGAGCTTTGGGAGGAAAAGCATATTAAAATCGTAGTACTTGAACTACATGAATAGTTGAGTAAATAAGAATCGCGACCACCAAGTCAGTGTTCATACGGCAAATCTGAAGTACGGCAGAGCTTTCTGCTGCTTTCTTCTGTCCCACAGACGGAAAAAGGCATAACACTTACCGATGAGGGACATACCCACTAGGCTGCGGCTCCCTCTTCCTCATTCTATTCCTTTCCTCATTTCTTTCTAAACGACGCTGTGCTACCCGAACAGGTGACGTCCAAAAAAATCTAATTCAATCCGCACTTATTATGTAGGTTAAGCGGAATCAGACATTTTAAGAATACCAAGATAAATAGATGGGCGCATTTCAATGAATTATGAATAACGACTGGGCTATATTTTTACACGCTTTTGTTGGAATTATGGCACAATAATTGCAAAAGAAGAACTGAGTAAAATAAATTCGATCTGTAACGAAGAGAAAAATTAGAAAACGAAATATTTGACACAGCTAGTCTGAGTTTTGTTTCTCTAGAACGTGGGCTTGATGGCCTTGGCTCGTTTGAAATGTAGCACTACTCTCATATCAACCTTCGCATATATGTCTGTGTGAAACCCTACCCTAAATCTAAACATTTAACAATACTTAAATATTAATTGGTTGAATTTTTATTAAAACTTTTCTTTCATTTCTTTTATGGTGGATTTGAAGTTCATTAGAAAAGGTTATGGTCTTATAAGTCACGTTGTTGGTGTAATGTATCTGACGATCGATTGCTCTTTCCTATTTCCGATTTTACTATTTTCATTTGTTTTTGGTATTGCTTTCAAGGCTGAAGAACGTGTTGTCTCCAAGAAATTGAATAAAGAATATGCAACCATTCTTGGTATTCCTGAATTCTACAATAAGGCGATTGAATTGGCTTTGGGTAAAAATTCTCAGGTATTGCAAGAAAAGCGTAATGCCACGGCTCAAGGTATTAGCGGAACGGGCAGTTTACGTATTGGTTCAGCGTTTTTCAACAAATTTTGGGATGGAAATCGAGAAGTTTATGTACCCAATCCCACTTGGGGCAATCACATACCACTTTTCGAACACGCTGGCTTAACAATAAAAAAATACCGTTATTATGATCCCACAACTTGCGGTCTTGATTTCAAAGGTTGTTTGGACGACATTAAGGTAAGATATAATCTTTTAAATTCTTTTGAATTTATTTTTTACAAATTAATTTTTTGTTATTAGCAAATTCCGGAAAAATCGATAATAATCTTGCATGCTTGTGCTCACAATCCGACTGGTGTGGATCCTAATAAGGAGCAATGGTGCGAATTGTCCAAATTAATAAAAGAGAGAAATTTGTATCCATTTTTTGATATGGCCTATCAAGGATTCGCTTCCGGCGATATGGACCGCGATGCTCAGGCTATTCGCATTTTTGAATCTGAAGGTCATCAATACTGTTTAAGTCAAAGCTTTGCTAAAAATATGGGTCTATATGGAGAACGTGCCGGCGCTTTCACAGTAGCTTGTGCTAATAAAGATGAGGCCGATCGTGTAACATCGCAGCTTAAAATTCTTATACGTGCCTTGTACTCAAATCCGCCCATCCATGGTGCTCGCATCGCTGGAGAAATTCTTAATGATCCCGAATTGTATGGCATTTGGTTAAAAGATGTGAAGCTTATGGCTGACAGGATCATAGGAGTGCGCAGTCAACTAAAGGAGAATTTAATAAAGAACGGCTCTACTCGTTCCTGGGATCACATTACAAATCAAATTGGTATGTTTTGTTATACGGGCATGAAGGCGGATCAAGTAGAGCGTCTTTCCAAAGAATTTAGCATATATTTAACCAAAGATGGTCGCATTTCAATGGCTGGTGTTACAAGTAAAAATGTGGAGTATCTAGCCAAGGCCATGCATGAAGTTACTAAATAAGCTTAGTTTAATAAAACTGGAACATTTAGAGTAATTTTAGCTAAAAGCAATTAGGAAATAAAATATATTTACATAACCTAATTTTTTTACATTTATTATTTATACATAAATAAAAATTATAGCAGAATTTGAAAGATAAGCCCATAAAATGCTGCATATTTTAAATAAACGTAAGGAATACCTTTACAATTTTATGATTTATTGAGGGCATGAAACTTAAAATCATGGTTTGTTGTAGCGATATCTTAATTTATCGGTTGGTTCGCAATACTCCTTAATTATTAATTTACACAAGAATATATGGAATACTATAATTATTGCACACACCGACACCCAGAACAAAGTAGGCAAACCTCCCAGCTGATGGCCGTGTTTATGTAACGCGATAACATGCTGTTCATGGGCAGGAGCTGAAATATATGTTTGAATGAATAAAATGTAAAATATATGTGCTGCAGAGACAAACCTTCTCCCACCTCTTTTACATGTAGCGCTTTATGTAATTCAATAATGTGTTGCTTGTCTTCCGTTATGTATAATATAGCAGTCAATGGTTCAGTTAATTTTACAGGAAATTGACGACGACTTTGTCTGAAAATCAAAAAAACAAATGATGAAAGAGAAAATAATAAAAAGCCTAAATTTATAAACTAACGTTAATAGCACCGGTTCATCCACGCAACCACCATCACAAGCATAATAGCTACGATCTGAACGGTCTAAAGCTACATTTATAACAGCTTTGTTGTCGTCAGTCACATTGATTGTAACATTAACATGCGTGTGATTGCCATAATTTAAGCGACGAAAATGAAAATCCCGATGCAAGTACTTCGGATGTATATTACATTCCAAATGCTGATTGCTAAACCGAAAACTGCCGAAACTCAGAACCATGGCTTGTATAACGCCTGAAGAGCCGGCTCTGATCAAATTGTGGCAACCTTGCTTCTCTAACGTTAACATCCATGATGAGACTAAGTTATTAAGTTCAGCTAGAGAGTCCATAGGTAGCCACAGATTATCCGCTTGTAAGGTGTGATAAGAATCATAACAACCCTCAGCGTACGTTAAAGCTTTGTCGATATCCTGCTTAGACGGTGCCGCGGCCGTAACATATTCTTCAAATTCATAGCTACGGGTTTGGGATAGCACGGCATACATTGTAGCATTAATGCGATCGCCATTCAAAGTATTTTCTGCTTTGGAGGTACTTATAGTGAATCCCGTAGCCCATAGATCGGACCAAACGTTAATATGAGATTGTCGTAGCTTTTGTACTGCCGCACTAAATGAAACTTCTTTAGATTGCATCAGCTTTGTTATAGCTGTTATCGCTTTTTGCTCAGTTTCCTCCACGACAGGGCCAATTTGCTGTTTATCTTTGTTTATCGGTTTTGAGTAGTGCACGGCTATAAAAAAGAGTAATAGGATTGTTATTTATAAGAATTGTAGGTGGAAGAATATTAAGTTGATTAATTTTCCAAGTCCTTTAATAGTTGTATTGCATTACATTATTTAGACATACCTATGGGCACGTCTAGTTTAACACTACCGCGCTTCTTCAATTGTATTGTTCGAGAAATTTTCGGTTTAATAACTGTCAGAACAATTACGTTCGATGTTTCTTCAGGCTTAGGTACAATTGTACCAGTTTTGATTTCAAATTCATTAAAATTATTGTAATTTCCTATAGTTAAAGAGCGCGATGATACACTTGCAAAATTAATACGAGGTAAAATCAATTCCACTTCTTCCATATTATTACGAGTATTAGTGAACCTTAGCTCCTGCATAAGTATACTAGGCAATGTACGATGAGCGTAATACGAATACGAAACGAAAATATTGGAGAAGCACTGAAAACTTTAAAAGAAAGCAAGTAGTAACGAAATAAGACTTCAAAAATGTTAGCATTCACTCACCGCCACACAATGCCGGTAAGGTATTCTACGACGGTTGCTTCCCGGCCCGTTTCTGTAGTTTGCAAAACTGATATTACTGGGAAAAATTGCGTAGGCAACTGCATGGCACGACCGTATTTGATATTCACGGAAGCGTCATGCACAATTTCTAAGCCTATGTAACCATTTCCAATGTATGGTATGATATTGCGTTCACCGGTTAAAACCGGCACATGACGTATGTTAGCATCAAATTCGAAGTTTTGCAAAAAAAATGGGGTTAAACGATCATCCATGCATTGCATCAACGGATCTAATAGATAAATAATTCGTTCCTTATGAAAGTGGTGGGATTAAAGCTTTTGCATACCTTTCTTTTCCGTTGTTTTCATGAAAAGATACCGAAACACTGGCGGCAATAGATAGAAGAAAACACAAGTGCCTAACAGCAATGCAAACAGCCTTCTGTAGGACACAAACAATTTGCGTATTACTTCTACAGTGTCAAATTTATTTTTTGCAAAACGTAACATATTATTGATGACCTCTTTCTTTCTTTATTTAGTTTATATCGATATTTTAAACGCCTTATCATAACTTCATCATTCCGCACTTTCAGAAAATCAAAACATCTTTAATTCACGACTGTTAGCTAAACACATGTTTCTACGATGTTTACCGTGACTCGTTTTCCAAAACATGTGTTAGCTAATGAACACAGATGATCGGCTGATTCAGCTGATATAGTATAAAATTTTCACGGCTCGAATTTTCAAATCCGTTTTTTTCGTTTATTAAGCATTTGAAAATTTTTTCGATTTACGCTTTTATTTCAAACTCGTTTCTCGACCATTATGTATATGGCCACTTTTATTGGATGATCGAACTTCGTTTTACATATTTTTATTATGTGAAATACATTTCTTTCCAATTTCGGGATGGTATTAATCTAACAAAAACCCTAGTTTGCACATATTAGGCTAAGACACTAACCAATTTTCTATATTTTGCAACTAGTGCTAGTGCATCTAGCAATCCGTATCCAAAAATTCAGTGGTTCGTTTTTTTGTGGCTTGAAATATTAGTTTGGAGACAGTTGCTTCCTTCAGGTGTGCTTCAGCTAAACTTTGTTGCGACCTCCCCACTGAAATTGGTTTGGAATCCAACATATGATGCACGAGACTTCTATGAGGCACTCCCTATTTTTGGTTTCGGCCAAAGCTGGTAGCCTAGGTATCAATTTAATAGGCGGCAACCAGGTGATTATACTAGATACGTCGTGGGGTCCTTCAAATGATCAACAAAATATATTTGGGGTGTTTCGTTTAGGACAGAAACGTAATTGCTACATTTATCGTTTATTAGCGATGGTAGGCTCTGCAAAGGAATTTATGCATAAATATTAATTTTTGTACCTACTACCAAAGCATGTCCTTTTTAATACTTAGAAATACGAAATTTATTGTTTAATTTACCGTTGGGTTTCTAGGACTTAAGATATAAAAACGAAGTTTGGGGTTGGTTCTCGAATTAATCCCGAAAAGAGTCAACCCAAAAACTTTTATATATTACTTTTAATTATTGAAAACTTAGCGCCGACATTGATTTGAAATTGTGCACAATTATTTATTCTATGAGTAATCCCTCTAAATCGACCCTTTACCGTAAGCCTAAATGATAGATGATAAAAGTGTGCATCCGCCTATTTTATGTGTCTGTGACAGTGGGCACCCGAGATTCGCTCGAAGGCGAACATAATTGCTTCATTTGAGAGGTATATTTCCGATCGGTCACAAAGCAGGCCTGCACGAGTATCTATGTAAATACACCCAAGTAAAATGACTAGAAACACAATAATGTAAAAAACGACAAAAAGAAAACTTATAAAAAAAGAATGGCGAACAGTAAGCTGAAACAGTAGCAATGTTGCACTAAAGCTGAAAGTAAAGTCGTTCAGAAAAATTGAAGGGTTCATACTAAGAAAAATCGAAGAGTTTACACCAAGTTCGTTGTTAGCAACGGGGAGCTATCATTTCAATCCCATTTTGAGCACATTTAAGCCTGGCTGTCAGGGATTTTTTTGTGAACTGGATCGCATTTTTACAATAGCCTGCCATAAGTCAACATAAGGCGCATTTAAGCAATCATTTGTTGGCAAATGGGTTTCAACAGCTGTAGTAGAACACACATCCAGTGGTTTTTTTGTACCACTTCTTCTCCCTTTAACAGAAAGTATTATGTTTTTTCTCTTACTTCTTCCCATTTAGCAGAAATGCTGAAGGCCTTTCTCTTACTTTTTCCCATTTGACAGATGAGAGAGATTTTTATTCACCATTTTTCTTATTTATTAAATGCAACTCTGTGCTCTCTCTATTTACCGCACATAATACTTTTTTTGTAAACTTTGTCAAGGAAAAAACCAGCTAACGACTTTTAGCGAGAAATCAAAACATGGCGCAACGTAGTTCTTTTTTTTCTTTTCTGCATGTGATTTTATTAATTATTGCTTGGAGGGAATCGAATTTACGTTTAGGGTTTTATTGATATAAAACCAAAAATTTCTATTTAAGTTTGACGTAAAACCCAAATTTCTTTATATTCCAACAGGTGGTCGAACTCATTTCTCATTTATATTTCAGTTTGTTAAAAAAAAAACAACTGATTCCAACTTTTAAAATTCTTTGCAAAAACCAATATAACAACAACAAGTATGGCCGAGTAAATACAAGTATGGCGGCGCACGTTCAAAAGTGACCTGAGCTTTTCAAAAGGCTCATCCACAACGTACACATCCGTGTAGGGTGCAACACATTCACCATATAAATTTTTACTTTAATTGTGAAAAAGTTTGCCGCATCCGAAATTAAAGAGAATGACAAGTTACTTCTTCATTGTCTTGCAGGCTAATGGCAATGGGTGTAAAAGATTCGGTCACAATCGAATATAATTTCCTTACCTGCTTCTTTAAAATCTCCCAAGTTGGATAGTTCTGCCTAAATTCATAAAAATAGCAAAGAGAAAAATAAAGAATTCGATGCGCATACAGTTGTTGTCTTCACGTTCTTAATATTTCATTAGTATTTTGTGCTAGTTGTGTATATACATTGATGCTACGAACTTCGCCTATTCTGACGATGTTTTCATCGTCATAGCGAATTGAGCAAATTGGAACTATATCATATAATTGTAACCACTTGGCTGTGTATGGCAAGTATATACGTCATAATCCGTCCATCATTGCAAGAGCATTTAAAAAAGGCTGAAACTCTTCAAAGAACACTTCTACAACGCGCTCACACGCCTTTATAAGAAAAGTTGTGAACACCGGTGAGGCTGTAAACATCAATGTATGCAAAAGGAATATGAAAAGTTTTCAAAGGTTTGCAAAACGAAAACTTGTGTTTTTTTTCTTTATATTTCTTCACTCGAACGTATTTAGTTTTCTTAGACAAAAAGTTCGGCGCGATGATGGCGAAAAATTAGGATATGTATATATATAAATTAGACGAGCGATCGACAGAAGAAATAAGTGACCCAGTGACTACACAAGACGTGGTTAGGAAAATTTATACAGTTAGACATAGTTTAAGAAGGCTCGACAGAAAACGGGGGACTAAGACTAGAATGACGGATTATAAGTGGTTAGTGCAGGAATTTGGAACAAGGACCAGAAGTAGTAGAACAAGAAGAAGGTAGACTAGTAGGGAAACAAAGACTAGAACAACTAGAACAAGTAGGAGATATACAAATGACGGACGATCAAACTATGCCGTAGGTAGGCGAGTATATAAGTACTTAAGAAGCGTGGATATTTTCGCTGAGGATGAGGACATCGGACTATGCTAGCCTTAGGATATTTCGTTAATTTACCTTTGCAGATATCAAGATACCTGCAGCGATTCTTATGTATTTAAATATATTTTCTATGTATTTATGTATTATGTATGTATATTATGTATAAACGGGGCTTATATTTACTTATTATTGTTATTGCAAATATTATTATAGTTCCAAATTAAGTTTATAATAGTGTAGGCCTACAGGAGAGCCAGCCATTCAAAACAATTGGCAACGCGCCTATCGCGGTACCTCAAGGGTGGTGTGTAAAACTGCTTCATTTTATGGCTCCACGGTCGGCTTACGCTGAATAAGTCCATAAGATTAAATGGAAAACTTTTTTTTTTGTAGAGGAAGGTCAACACCATCGATTTTAACCGTTATTTCCTACAAGTCGCTGATCAATATTTTTGCAAACACCTTATGTATCAGAATAATTTCCCATAATTGGTAAATTGTTCGCACCATCCTTTTTCTGTTTCATTTCTGAGTGATAATATATGAGCTTCCGAGTGGTTGATGAACAACAAACTGATCGACATTACAATACAGCTAAATTAGCATATGAGCCAGACCATTTGCATTGTAGAGAGCTTTGTAAATGGTAAGTAAGCCATAAAGTACTTAATGTCAAGTTGTTGGAAAGCCGTTCCAACCAGTTTAGTTTTATATTTGGATGGATCGCCATTTTCCTATTCGGGCAGACAGGCAGACAAACTCAGATTAATTCACTTTCTGCGTAAGAGAAGTCTAGAGGGTCTACGTCAAGTCCTTTTGGTTGCTGTGTAGATCCCAATGAACTTAATATTGAGTATTGAGTTTGGTTGCTTCATAAAACGTACATGACGCGTTCATTCTTTCCGAAAAGCTAAAAAAATTCATGAAAACGCAGGAAGATATCAGGCAGTTAGGAACTCGTTTGCGAGATTTCGTGCAAAACATTATAATCTTGGAAAGGGTGAAATTCCCATAGGTCCGTCCATATCGAGCAAAACTAACCCTGGAAGTGAGCTTTAACTTTTGCTGGGAACACCTACCGATTGCGGCATGTTCATCAGACCTGGCCGCTTCAGATTAGCACTGGTTCAGATCGATGTAGTGGTATACACATGGTAGTGGTAACAACAGCTTTCAAATGCCGAAGATGTGCGGAAAGGCGCCGATAACTATTCCAGCCGAGAGTCACGGGTTTCTACCGTAAAGGCATTCACAAACTACTCCAAATGAGGCAAAAGGCCACAAATAATGATGATGACCATTCCGATTATTAAGCTTTGTAATAAGTAAACTTCAAATAAATTTTCATTTTGTCAAAAGAAAAACAAGTGGACAGAATTATAAATTATTATATATAAAACCCAACTACGAATATTTTTCGCGTTATTTGTGATTTTTCAATCCTTTTGGATATTAAGGCGTTAAACCGTAAAATAGATCTTGTATCTGTCGATATTCAACTAATACAGGCAAGAATGTTATTTAAACATGCGTTGGCCGCATATGGAATCACCAAAGATGATCCATAAAGGACATAGTGTCAGTTAGTTCGCACTTTGGATATGTGTGTACGTTACGCTTCACTAATAGTCATAGCGAAAGATTACAGACTAAATGCTTTCCAATATTGGAAGCATTTTAAAGATATGCAGATCACGTAATGTCAGTAAAATATTTGACCTTATCAAAGCGACTCGACTAACCATTCAGTTTACTTTGAAAAAAACAAAAACCGAGCCGATAGTCTTGTTTGCTAGTGCTTATTCTACTTTTTAATCGTGGAATTTATGGCTTTGATCTAAGTAAGTTGTAATCATAATAATAATAATGGTAATAATGTGTTGAAAGTGCATTTATTGAAAGAAACAAAAGTAAGCAACTGGCGGTTATCAATACATTCGGTTTAATACAATTTTCGGTCGAAGCTATCTTTTCTCTTGTTAAATAAAATTGATAAATATCCGGCATTTGATAATCTTTCGTAGCCCTTTCTCAAGCAAATTCGACTCTACAGTGAAACTTTCACAGTCCATTTTCGCAGTTTACAAAATTTAGCTGTTTAGAAAATTTTAACAATGTTTAATAAGCAAATGTTATGTTTATCTTTTAAAACTAAAGAATTGTTCGTTTGATTCTCTTACTCCCACTCTTTTTTATATGTCATCACGTGCTTATATAGAAGACTGCATATTTAAGTAAAAAAAAGGAAATAGAAGATTTATTTCAAACATTTGTATATAAATATATTATTGTATTTCTACTAAGTACTTGTAAGTATAAAATATATGTAAAAAATGGAAAATAAATGTTAAATACAAACACAACTTATGTACACTTCTAAATAAATGAATACATATTTTCTATATATTTTAATATACATGCGTGTGCATGTATATGTATGTGAAGAAGGTAATGATTTCTGATATTGTGTATTATCAATGCTATAACTTGATCATCGAAAGTATCAAACAAATTTACGAGTATTCTCTATGTTCACATTCTGATAAAATGCTATCGCTTTTCTGCAGATTAATGTAAGAGTTGTGATGTGTAGAAAATTCGGTTATCGGATTATTAGATAGTTAAATCATTATATATAGTTTGCAAATAAAACAAAGTGAAAAAAAAAATACATTTTTTTTTAATTAGCATAAAAGCGAAATTTAAACAGTTTGTAGTTGGCTATGTTGCCCCACATTCTCTCGTAGGCGATAACTTTCTCCTGTTCGTTTAAGAAAATATTCACGTTTACTTTCGAAAGAAGATTTTCATTTCTCAAAGTTCTGTGAATCTGTTTATTCTGATTTCGTTGTTTGTTAAACTACGTTGAATATAGAATATTTTACTCTAAAGCTACTGGGAAGTTTGATTCTTTTATTTTTTTTTATTATTATTATTTATTAATAATACCGCGAATTCATGTATAATTAACCCATTACTTTCTATGTCATTGCTATTCATTCTTTGTGGTTTCTTTTTTGTTTTATTTTTTTGATTCTATAATAAATTCAAAAAAATTTTCTATATTATTTAGTTTTAAATATTTAAAAAAATCTTAATAATATATTTGGTGTAAATATTTGTGTTACGTTTATGTGTGTGTGTGTGTAAAAAAAAAAGAAAAAAATGCTTCTCCGGGATAGCAAAACTCAGTTAATTGCTATTACAGTTTAGTGTGATTATTTTTCATACGATCGTTTTTGTTACTGATTTTCATCTCGACAGTGTTATACACGGCACAAATGGTTTTTAAGATTTGCTTGGCAAATATTAGCAAAATAACGGCAGGGTGAAGCTCAATTAAATGGGTGAGATGGAGAGGGGTGCGGCAGTTAAATCCGGCAAATACTCTTTAAGAAGATCTCTTAAACGTAAAATTTCCTTTCCGGCTGCGGCCAAATCTCCTTGCAGCGAAAGTTCCCGTTCACGTAAACGTTTAATGTCACGTTGACAGGTCTGCGAAAGAAGAGGAGGCCTTTAAGTTAAATATTGAAAAATATATATTGATTGCTTTCGGTACTGACCACATTTTGCCTTAATAAGTCTAGCTTGTCACACTTTAATCGGGTGACTTCCTGACGTAAATTCTCAATTATTACCACTGTCTCGTTGCTGGGCGACGAACACATTGCTTGCGAGCCATCCATACACATTGAACAAGCTTTAATTGTAGCTTCAGCAGATGACATTGATTCTAGACCGGTGTCACTATCAATATAAGTAGCACCGCTGTCCAGATGAGCTATTATGGGATCCAAATCTATACTATTCAAGCTCGAATCGTCACTAGCCTCTGACATTCCTGCGGCCACACCCTGAGTCGATGACGACATAGCCACGTTGCCTGAACTGTTTCCATTCTGCAGATCTTTACATTGAGTTCCTTGTGAACTGCTATGGCTGTTACTGTTAACTGTATTGTTGCTGGTCAAAGGTTCGCGTGATGTAATATCTGGCGATGATGAAGTGGAATCATTTGATGATGTTTTCGATTTCGAAGAAGACTTTGAAACATTGCGACTGCAAGTCTATACGAAAATGAGAGGTTCATTAAAACTGATAGAAATTTTATAGGATCAACAATTATTGCAATAAATGGATTGGGATAAATCGGCTAAATTCTTAAGTCGTCTAACATAATTTCGGCAGAGTGTTGTAAGGGTACAAAATTGAAAATTATGCGGTATACACTTTCGGACAGTACTTTTAGATGAATAAACATATAATAAATATAGTAGTTTTCGATCAATATCTGCTATGTATTTTAAAGCATAGGCTGGAAACGAATTATCATTATTGGTGTTGTTGCGAGCGGATGACACTTATTTTCGAACTCGATTATGGTTCTCTACCAAGAAAACACCCTGGCAGTATTACGTTTGAATTTTTCGCACCAACGCCACATACAGACAGACGGACGCACATAGCTAAGTTCATACAAAATGTTAGATTGATTAAGAAAATTTATTGTTTATATAAATGAAGAAAGTCCGTCTCCATTCTCTCCCTCTCTCTCTTTCCGGTGGTGGGTGAATTAAGAAACTTGGAACATTTTCTCCTTCTTATGTGTATAAATATAGTCAGAAAGTCTGAAGAGAAACTTACATTCGTATTAGGCGTCTCGCACAGGCTATTATCTTTCTTCGAAAACGTCGTTGTAGAGCTCACTTTTGTCGATACATTAAATTTCTCGACAGTACTTAAATTACTAGTGTCCACACTTTGCGAACGGACGCGAGAAATTAAAGCCTTTTTTACCGTGTCTATAAAGCGCGTTCCGGCATTAGTGCTGTCCGACTTTGGAGTTTCGGGTGTAGGGCTGGCAGCTGTGTGCCCCGAGAGGTCGGCCCCTAAGAATTCCCGTGTCTTTTCTTTCAATTCATCCACCAGATTTTGCAGCAAAGAAGTTCGAGTACGCTGCTCTAGCTTTGCAAACTTGTCTGCTTTATAGCAAGCATTCTCTGCGTTTATAAGCTTAGTGAGTATGAATTCCTTGAATTCTTGGCCTTTACGGAAAACAGCCGGATTAGGCAGAGTGGGTCCAAAGAATGGCACATCATCTCTAGCAGTTACGCTCACTTTGTAGCGTGTATTCGATGTGTTCGGTTCCAGCGGTTGAATTGCTATGAACGCATGCAAAAAATGGCTAGCGATCATGTCTGGCGAAAAAGGCGTATTCGATTCTTGAAATACGATCGCGACAATATCGTTGCCAATGTGCCGTTTACGTTGCAATTGCTGAGGATCCCCTTCAGTGTACGGCAGCAGAGTGGAAACATGGAACATAATCTCGCGTTCTTTGAATACGTCATAAATTGCCATATCGCCGGTATGGCCATTCTGTATATCTAAGCCACCACGATAGCCCTTGTGATCCTTAAGTTTAATACGTCGGCCTAACACGTCGAGAAACTCTTCAAAGGCTGGAGAGGAATTATTATTGCTAAATAGTTCTTCTTCGGTCGTTTGACCGAATCTTTGGTAAAGCACGCCAAATTTAAAATTGGAAACAAGTACATGTTCGTCATAGACTCCGATCAGTGACGAGGCTCTTGGACAAACTACAGGCATGAAATGATCTACGTTGATTTGATCATTTAACAAGCGTACAATTTTAGTGGGATTAGGACAGGCACCCAAACACGAGAAGGGAATAAGTTCGTGCATTGTGCCTGTCTTTATGCGCAACAAAATACGTATGTGCTCCTGATTCGCTACATTTTCCGTCTTAATGGAGATCAGTACAGGACCCAGCTGCTCATCGTGGCCTACCAAGTTGGAGTGCTCTCGTGCAGCATAAAATCGTCGATAACATTTAGCTGTGTCGTCGGTTTCGAATTTGGCCATCCAAGTTGTTTGCGGCAGCATAGGATTACCGCGAGCGTCGTAGGTGCATTCGTGCTCTGTCCCATCGACCCAATAACCACCGCCGCTCGGTAAAACGATCATGGGGAAAGGTGAATTTTTCGCCAAAACTTCTTCCAACAAACGTTGAGACGGAGGTATTGTGGACACATTTGAAGAGTGCGATGATACTGATGTTTGCGACTGATAATGATGGCCATTCGAAAGCAATTGTCCTCCCGATATAATACCACTTAGTTGAGGAGAAGCGGGTGTACTATTCGATGTTGTCGACATTGAATGCCTCAGAGTATTTCGGCAGTCTGAGTGCTGTAAGCTATTGTGATGAGTTGTTGTATGCGACGGAAGTGTTGCATTGTTAACGGCATCGTGAGACAAGTGCGGATGATGATTCGAAACCCATTCGCCGCCATTTGAGTTACGCTGATGATGCTTTAAGGAAAAGAAAAACGAAAAGTTTTGATTTTTTTTCTAATTATAAAAAGGCATATGCGCCGCATGTTGCGCATTGCGATGTCCATTAGAAAGAACAAGTTGTGTGTTTTCATTTTAAATTTACGATAGCATTCCATATATTAAATAATTTCTTTGCAATTTAATTCTATTATATAGTGCATTGCTCTAATTATATATATATATATATTAGATATATATATATATATAATATAATAAGACGAAATACATCGTTAACTTCCTTCCTTTCTGTATGTATTTCATGCGAACATGAGAACTTTTTTTCTTCTTCACGGTAAGACAAAAACGGTTTTAACTATAATTAACTTTACCCTTCAACCAAAGAGAATGATTATATCTAAAAAAGAATAAATCATATGCCTGGGTGTGTGTGTGTGTGTGTGCGTGTGCACATACACAATCACAAACTGTCGTTTATGAATTACAACATACATCGAGTATCTTAAAAATCATTTCCATTGTTAAAGTTTACAATTACGTGACGTCTATAAGTTCTTGTTGTTCATTTGCTATTTGAGCTTCTTGTGTTGTCATTTTATAACTTGAACGAACCTCTTTACGCTTGGCTAACTAGGGAGATCGCCGAACAAGAAAAAGACACCAAAAAGTATTGCGATGAATGTATGACGTGTCTGGCGGATCACGGCCATGACTGCTTTTGATTTTAAATAAACATATTACACTAACAATTGCGAGCTAGTTTCCTAATCTCACTCACTTGCCCATCGTTAAACGTAATATCATTATGTGTACCTACCTGTGTAACCTGCAGCACTTGCTTGCTTGCATAGTATGTTTGTGGATTTAAATAAAATTTATTCTTTTGTTATTCTAATATACATAAGTACAACAACGAGGTACGTGAGAGTGTAAAGTGATGAGAAGATTTAGTTTACATAAATTGAGTTTTCTTTGCTTTGCAACTCCACGAACTGTGACGACAAGTTTTATGAAAACCCATCCCGTCGGTTAGCCGACATTTAGACAAGTCAGACGGCTATAGGATGCTATGTGTTTGGTTTGCTTCACTTTGCGTCTTCGAGGCTCTTAATTCTTGATTGCGAATGGGAGAACAAAAATTCCATTCAAAGTATCGGATAACACAAGGGCCCGATCCCCGCCAGCGTTCGTAATTTCTGCTCAGCAAGACTGAACGCTCGGTTTGATTAAAACAGTCATTTCATTTCTTTCTATTTTATAGATTATCGTTTGTATCGTGCTTTTAATTATGCACTAGCGGCCTTAAAAGCAATAATTCTTGAATTTGATGGTTGTTGGATAGCAGACAGGTCACCAATAAACTTGAAGTCTCGTAAACGTCAACTTTGCGTAATTCGAACGTGAGTAAAAGCTAGGGATTCCTCGCTGGCTCAGGCAAAATTGCTTTTCTTAACAGTTAATTATTTTATTCAAACTTGAATGATTAAATGACGGAATGGATAAAAATACAATACGATTGCTCACTACGTGCAAGTTGTATAAATATTAATACAACAACAAAGTGAGAAAAGCACAGGTTTTATTTAGTCGATGATGATTATTAATTTGTGGTCTCTTAGATTTCTACTTAGTTATTATAGAAACTTCGACCCAGTTACCTCAGCTATTACTTGAAATATAAAATATATGAGTAACGATCGATTCAAACCGCAAATTTAGTAGGTCTGCCGCTTGGCATTCAATTGGAAACGTTGATGATAAGCCAAGCGAGAATTTCGGGGCGTTTTTTCCAACAGGTAGCTTCAGCGTTGCGTAACTTTCGTAACGCTAATTCTATCACACCACCCTATACTGCATATAAAAGCTGATAGTCCTCAGATAATTAAAGGCAAAAAGCGATTGTCTTTTGAAGATGAGCTGAAATTCTGAAAAAACTCATCTGGCATCTTTTGTGAAAATACTGATTACGTTTATGGCGGCAATGCTTTATGAAAATCGCTAGAAACACCAATCGAAACTTCGATCTTAAAAAGCGAAGGCGAAGGGATGTTCAACGGTCGTTGAGAAATTCAAGGAATTCCTTCATAAAACTGAGAAAGACCGGCATATGTCTTCAGAGGAAATTATTGGGGAACTAAATATTGACTAAAATGCTGGTCTCAACCAAACTCAATTTCTAGTACAGCATAAATCAATAATGAAAAATTTACTGTTGTCTGCGATTGGCGCCTGAAACGGAAAGGATTCAAGTCATTTTTGAAGAGATTAAAATCGGCTGTGAGAAGCGGATTGCGTACGACAACAAGGTGCGAAAACGTCCTGGTCCCAGAAGGACGAAGCTGCACAAAAGGCGCCTACGCCCACCTTAATGCCAGGCAAAATAATGGTTTGGTAGGATTCGAATGGAATCGTACAACGAACTGTTCGAATATAAGCAAACGTCTACGCTCGGCGTTAATGATTAGGTAAGTCTCGCTTCGTGTGCAGAAAACTATTTGGCTGCACCTCATATAACTGCTGTTCCACAAACTAAATGAGTTAAGTAGGTAGTGCACGGAACTGTCGTTGTACAAAATAAATGGGTTACGTCGGAAAACTCAGGCTTGCCCACTAGACTACTTCATAGAAAAGATGGACTCTAACAATCAAAGGATAATGCTTTTGTAAATATTTCCAAACAGGGTTTCTTGATTTCACGACCTTTGAATTCTATATTTTAAGATGTACGTGAAGTGAAATTAAACCTAGGAATATTCGTCATATCTTCCAATTCAGGTAACGTTACAAGTCGAGTAAGATTTCTTTTTCGCTTGGCTTCAACTAAGGCGCTGACAAAGCAAAAATATTAGGTTAAATTTGATTTTGGGGATCTAATGGTGATGCCAAAATATGGCCACAAAACCATTACAGATAACCAAATCGCGCTATTCCAGGCCTATTCTTCCAAAGCTTGAATCTACGTGTTGCGGAAACTTGGATTCGCATCTCTATGCAATTTAAATATTCTCCTATTGTTTTCTCTCTTTCTCTTTCTTTCTTTCGCTCACTGCTTCTTCTATTCCGCAAATCAACAGCCGAAAATTCGCTGAGGTTTCATTTCATGTGTAAAAAAGGCTCAATGTGTGTGTGTGTGTGTTAAGGTTAGTTTTGGTATATAATTATTATTATTTATTTGTCTTATTATTATTTCATTGTATTACGTAATTAAAACTATATTTGATTAATGTCTTTTTCATTTTGCGTGTTATACGTCCACCACGTTATCTTTTTAAACAAAATGTTCTTGGTTTGAAGCAAAAAAAAAAAAAGAAAATTCATAGGTGGTATACAGGCAGAGGAGGTCAGATTCGGCAACGGTGTCCATCAAACAAACAGCGATAGACAAGGAATATGTGTTAAACTACTCATTAACATTATTTCGATTAAAGCATTTTTTCTCTCCTTAGTTCTGATATCGTTTCTTGGTTGTTCTCAATTGTTCAATTAATTGATGGATTAATTGAATTTTCTTTTCTCGAGGCCAATGACCCGTTACGCATCTGTAAGGAGAAATTTCTTGATTTGTATGAGTTTCATATAAACATAAAATCGAAGAATCGCAGCTACAAGTTATGAAACGGTAACCATTAAATTCTATCAATAAAAAGAAAATAAATGTTACGTCACGGAGAAAAATATTATCGAACGGTAACTGCTTTGTGCGTGAATATTATTATAAGATGCATAGGCAGGCAGTGACACAAATACTCTCTGCGCTCGGAGAACAAGTTTATTATTGCGATGAGCAAAGCTTAAGATATGCGGCAATGCTTTAAAAAACACATTAGCATTTATTTTAGTATAAACTTGATTAGTTATGACCACTGCGTTTCAATTTTTAACGAATCAATTTGACTTAAACATTTTTTGATAAACAAAGTTTGCATGTAATACGACAAATGACAAAATGACGAAAACCTTCATCTATTTGCACAAATGTTATGAGTCACTTCGTTTCATAACTACGTTTTTGAAGGAAAAAGAAAAAAAGAAAAAAGGCATTCCAATAAGACAAAAACAGAAATTACATATACTTAACACGAATATGGTCTGCCAGTGCACTACATACATATATATATGCACTTAGTGTCAGTCATGATATTTTTACTTTCAAACTTTTCATACCAAAGTTGTTCGCATAAGCATAAGCATACACAATTCGGCCTATAAAGCTGCGATTTCATTCTACAACGACCATCCAGTGTCACTTATTTGCACTGCCTGGCCAGTTCAAGCTATTATTGCACACGAGTTTTAAGACCTCTCTGTCTAACTGCGCTGTGCTAATCGACACGACTCGTTTCATCAATTTTTAACTGCTACTCACTTTTCGCATCTGTACGTCTGGAGAAACTCATTTCAAAGCAGCTGTTTCCTTGATTTCTTATTAAGCTTCAAAATTGTAATGCTTTTTTTTTGCTTTGTGGCAAATGTCAGTTGACCGAAAAGCAGGTAATTATTCGCATTGAATTTCAGAAGGTTGCGATAAATATGATATTTATTCCATATGTTAGATCGATGCACGCTATAGCTTATAAATTATTGGCAGTAATATTTAGGAATTCTCATTACACGCTATACCATCACATATAGTAGGAGTTGCGGGAAGAAATGAGTTTTTTTTGGATTAGATGTAATACTGATCGAATCGGGATCACTTTCTGAATGGATCTAAGCTTGTCTGTCTGTCTGTCCGTCCATTTATTTTTACGTTCAACCTACAAGTCGCAATGTTAGAGGTATTTTGATGAAATTTGGCACGCCGACGTGTTTTGACCCAAGCAAGAACGCTATTGAAATCTGTTCGGATTGGACCATTTTTTCAACTACTTCTCATACAATGTCTTATTCGGAAATGTCATTATACGAATATCTGTATTAAGCAAGGTGGTGTAGAGTATCTAATGGTGATTCGTGTACCGTTTTATATTGCTTTTACTTGTTTTTCTACTCTCCTTGCCTCCCGCGTTTTATATCTGCAATAGGAATGCTCGTCTCCGCATCACATGCGCGTTAATTAGGACAACAGGTAGCAAGGTGGCTTGCGCGTGGAAGACTATTACGCCTTCCCAAATATTGACAATCTTACGCTAGTCGGAATGGTATGTTAATTTATTCGATTGGCAAGAGAGTCATATGCGTTCCTTTACATGAATTTATTGTACTAATCTCAGTGCACTATACTCGAAAAGAACTAAGACTAAGTTTGTTTTGGTGATGGTAATGTCGTGCATTGCGAATGACTGCCATCAAGACGAACTGTTATTAATATATGCTTTGCAAACATTATGCGTTGTTTGCGTGATGTTATTAGCTTTCAATTTTTTTGTTTTCTTTTGCATCACAATAACGCATCTTCTCACAATGCATTGCTTCCTCGAGACTTTTTCAGCAAGCAGTCATGTCGTTCCGCAGCCGCCCTATTCGCTTGATTTACAGTTTGTCTAAGTTCCGCCTCGGATATACATAAAGCACCACCTAGCACTATTTCGACTTAATTGTAAGGACAAAGTCCAATTGAAAAAGTCCCCCTTTAGATGAAGGCAACAAACAAGCGCATTTCATTAACTACACAAGATGATGGTACAAAGTTTGGCACACATATCAGTTACAATCCTGAAGCCAAGAGGAAACACAAAAAAAAGACAAGAAAATTATATTCGGTTATGAGCGAATCTTTTATACCTACCAACTTTATCATAAGAAAACGAAAAAACTACATTTTCCTACTCTATAACGTTGTATGGGCGTGGCTGATTCTCATCGTATGTTGCATGGTAGACGTGTCTTTCGATCAATTTGGACGACTTTCAAATGCGGCCGCTGTTGGAGTGAAAAGAGAATGTATGTGAAATAAATTCCCCTCTTTAACCTTAATGTTTCAACAGTGGAGGGACAACGGTACACACCTTTCACTACGTTCACAATGTAAGCGAAATATTATCGTACTACACCGTCTGGTGTCGTGCGACATCGCACGATGCCAATTTTTTCGTGAGTACGTCTCTGTTTGTTAGCACATGTGTTGATATGAGGATGTAAAGAGTAACAACAAACCGAATGAATCGTCCAACAGCGGGCGATGCAATGCCGCTTTCGCCATAACCACAGCCTAAGTTGACCAAATATTTCACGATTTTCTGGAGCATACCTATTACAGTAACTGATAAATATTTCGAACGTTGTAAGCAAAACAGCGAAAGAGGAAAAGAGAAACGCAATACGGTTTGAAACGAATATTTAATACGCTAATCGTGGATATTAACAAAATGATAATTATTACTACATATATATGATATATGTATGTAATATTTGATTACGCCATGGCCCTACGATTCATTAAGAGTCGTCTGAGCTCGCAATGTTTGCTTTACAACAAATACAGTTAAGAGCATGATTATCAGTTAATTGACGTCTTACTCCGACAAGAAAGTTAACTTAAAGCATAAACAATCGAAATTGATTTCGAGCCGATATATGTCAAAAACACTAACATCTGCACTAAATACAAACTGCTCTGTATTTCCTAATGCATTAGGATAAAAAAAGAAGAAGAAATAAATAAATTAAAATGACAAAGCGCTAACACACATTTACAAGTTTCGAGAATAGGTGAGAGCAGTTGGTGGAAAATGTTATAAACGTTAAAGGTGCAAATCATACATGATCGTAGCATGAGCAAAACTCCATCTCGAGAAGAAAACATGTACGAGAGTATGCATGAAATAACTGAAATGTAAAACAGTGAGACATGAAGAAATAAAAGAGGAAAAAAAAAAAAACCAAGACAAGAGGAAATTGTTGTTAACGAAAATATGTGTGTGTTTCTCTTACGTCTGTGCATGCAACACTTTTTACAAAACATTGACTGTCACGAAAAATTTCAAACGAAAATAAAGCGAAATTGTCCAAAAAGAGAAACAACGAAAATGTGGATTTCAGTTTTTTTTTTCTTTTAATCAATATTAACACAGCAGTTGGTTTTTTTTCAAACCGGAAGTTCTTCTTAGACTCGCAACGAAGAGAAAGACAAAAAACCGCAAGCAGGTGCATATGTTGTAAGTCACTCGCAATACGTATTAAGAAGGGTATATTTATTAAACACATTTGATAATCTAAAAAGTATTGAGCTTCAACCAGTAACACTTGTTAGGATTGTTTGCTACGAGTTAAGTAAGAGTCGACGAAGTAGTACACGAAATGCACGTGAAGAGAAATAAAAGCTAATGCAAAATAATTTAACATTAGGAACAATAATTTTTTTTGTTTCTTTTTATCACCGATGGCGTTAATGAGCATTCAGCCTCCAAGTAGGGTTATTAGACTTGTAAGATGAAATAACAAATACTTATGAAAAGGCAAGACGAAAAGAAAAGAGAAAGTTTTTGCTTTTTGTTGATCGAAGCCATGGTGATGTTTAACAGATTGATACAGTTATTCAGGTACATATAAATGTGAATTAACAGCTGAAAGCTTTACTTGATCATACTCTGTGTAGGTTGATCGTTACGATATTTTCCATTTATGCTATGTACGTTTTAACATTTTTCATGTAAAAGCAGACACTTTTTGATTACACGCACATACATTTATATATATATATATATGTATATGCACATGTGTAACACTTATCTACATATATACACGTATTGTATTATCTATGGAATTGTTCCCACGCGTTTTGAGTACGGAAACACCCTAAAACCTGATAGCGAGCTTGATATCTATGAAGAAAATATGTCGCTATAAAATAAAGTCAATTAATGGGTTCATTAAGACGAAACTCGCTTTGGATGCTCCTTTTTGCAAGTGAGATGCAGCTACTGCAGTTACTGCACGAAGAAAACTCGATTAAATCTTACATGAGTCTATTACTCTACTGTTAGTGAGTGAAAAAAATCAAAGTTGTGTTTGATTTGGCGTGAATCCTATATATACGTTTAGAAGATTTAAAATCTTTCTTAGATAAGTTTAAGTTATTACGTAAAGTAATAGATGAAAGATTAAGTAAATCAAGTTTCACCGATGACTTCCGGTAAGATAATATTGCGGTTCATGGACTATGAGGGCCTGAAAGTTTTCAACGAATCATCACTATTTTCGTTATCGTCATAGATCGTATATGTAAGGGGCTTGAATGGACTAAACTTTGCCTGCTTCTGCAATTCCACCCTCCTGGCTGTTTACACCGAGGTGGTTTTTGAGACATCATTAACACAACGCTTACCAACACAGCACTCACACACTCATTGATTATTATCATCAAGCTATGACATTGGCCATGTATGAGCCCTTAGGAGAGTTGATTTTATAATAATTATAGAGCCAGATATATTGATCAGGTTGTGAAACTTGTTTAAATTATTGCTAAGAACCCTAAGCGGTATAAATAACTCATGTAATGTGGGGTAATGATTGAGTAGTAGTCTATATTCATTCGATGGGAGGATTCACAACCCACGGCAAATCCCTTAACGCAAAAAGCAGGAATGGTTTTTACACTGATTCAATCGCATTCACATAGCAACGACAGAACGGAGACCACACCTCGGCTGCATGCTCCAATATTGGCCTAACTAACAGTCTGTTCGCAATATATGGGTCGTTGAATTCACGAGCCCACTGCTTAATGAATGCCAATATGAATCTTGCTTCATTGATAGTGAATGGAGTATGTAAGTTAAACCATGCTTTTCTTTTTCACACCTCAATCATAAGTCATATCTGTATCCTCCAATTTATGTGAATTAATAAAGTACTGTGTTTGATGCACTGCTCCTCTTGAAAACGTAATTTCCTTATATTTGCCCAAGTTCAATATTAAATCATTCACCAAACACCAAGTAAGTATTTGAATCAACTTGAAACGTTCTGGAACATAGTGCTGTGTGAACGGTTTTATATGGTTCCACGGCATCTGCATACATTAGAGATTCCTTGTCCTTCAGATGAATGTCTGTCTCTATATGGTACATACTAATGGACAGCGGAGGCTTTCTTCTTGAGTTTACAAAATTATAAAAGCATTTAGTATTGGATCAGAGCGGGGATTTCACCCTTCGGAGACAACATTTATAACACAAGTTATTAAGATAATTAAGCCGATACCGCATCATGGCATATACAGAATGTATTCGCAAAATCGTGGTATTTCCCAAAAAGCATGAATGTCTCTTAATGAATGAATCATAAAAAAAAAAAAAAAATATTATTATTATTATTAATTTAGCCAGAAAAATAATTTCTAAGAATAAAGTTGTAAAGCAATAACACTATCTAAGGCTGTCGTCTTTATCGAAAACTCTACCATCAAGTTGTTAGTCGAAAAGGTTTTGCCTATTCCGTCACTCAAGCCGAATTTAATACAAGAGAGTACTGTTTGCTGTACGTCAAAACTTAGCTTCTAAATTATATGTGCGGTCCACGAGAATCCTTCCCGCCAGTAGCTGCGCTTGCGAAAATGTTCTCTTACTCTGAATAGGGAATTTGCAATATTCGAAGCGAACTAAGACTTCCAACTGTCAAGAATTAGCGAAAGGAAAAGTGAGCTATGGCTACGTTAATTAAGAATCTTAATTTGAAACGATGTTATGGATTCGTCCTTGATAAATGGCATCAAATGGCATCAAATCGTACACTACCATATGGTCATTAATATGTAGCCATCAATAACATCAATTTATTCAAAAAGTATTGCAACACTCTTCAACCTTTTCCTCTTGCAACGCTGACATTTTGCTTTTGCTTATGAGAGTAAAACATTTACGAAAAACATATCGACCAGATGAGGTTAAATACTTGCTTAATATAATAGATTCGAATTGTGTTTAACGTGACTTTTTCGTTTATCTTATTGTTATCTGACTCGGACTTTGTTTAACTTTTAACAAGACAATCAAAACATTTATCATACATTCGTTCGCCTTGAGATGTATTGTGGACATTTAACGCAGCATACGAGTATATAATGAAAACGATTTATTGTCGATTGTGAGCGTGCCAGTTAAATTTAATAGACATTACTTTCTCCTTTCACACTGATATCATCTCTTATAGATTGCCGGATCACTCTGATAGCTTCTATGAGTTTGTAAAATTGTTGTAGAACTTTTTGCTTTTGATTACTAAGAACATCTAAGAAGAACGAATTTTGTGAACGAATTGATAATCGTTCTCATGCGTAGATTGTAGAGAATGTGTTCAGATATTTTAATTTCGTCTAGACGAACAGTTATCTGACCTAACGAAATTATTGAGAATTTCGTAAGTTTAACCAAGAATATCTAACAAGACCGACTGATGCCGTTTTCATGTTTGGGCTATAGAGGACTTCGTCAGGCACATTGGCGCCACGTGTTAGCTTAGCAGTTTTAATCTCGTCTAGACGAACAGTTATTTCCCCTAAGAAAATTATTTAGAATTTAGTAAGTTGCTCCTCATTCTACTGGTTATTGTGTGAAGACCTATGTGTAGTTATGGCTTTTCGCGTTAACAATGCCAGTCCTCACGTACACATCGTTGGTCTGGTCTCCAAGCTATTGATACAATAGGAGCTGTTTAAAAACAATTTTTTTATATTTGCGTTACGAGGACTAAGGCAAATCATGGGCGGAAGGCCATCATAGATAAGCTAGGGTATAGGGTGGCCCAGGACTTATGATCTGTCCGCTCGATAAATAGGTTCCTACAGGGGTAAAGCACGTGTATTTCAACAATTTAACACCCCCATATCTCCCGGGCTAAGTAGCTCAGCAATGATACGTGCCTCCGTCTCTACAATCTCCGGTCCTCTTCAAGTACTACTTAAGAGTATCCCTAAAAACACTTGCCTGCATACGTTAACCGTCTGAAATTGATTAATCTTCCAACTTTTTATAAGCGGAGACTTATGTTCGGACTCGGCTTTGCGTTTAAATTGCTTAATGCTCTAACCTGTTCACCGAATGCAATTAATTTTAATATCCCACGGCGAGTATTAGCGCACCGTGCCTCCTTGCGAAAAACGGTCATATCAATGTGCATGAAATTTTTAGGAACACTCAATACATTAGGTCGAGTCATAAGTAACTCTCATTTTTTTATCAGACATTTATTTTGTCTTTATTGAATAACAAAATTGTGTTAATTTAACAGTTGATCGTGAGTTGTTCAATCTTTTTACTACATCTCTTGTTGATTGGAGTGGATTTTACTCCAATGTTGCATTTAAAATACTGTCGGAAGGGTTTATAAAAATAAAAGTCGGAAGGACGTTCCGTTTTATAAGTCCGTATCACCAGGACGTGATTTTACAAACCAATTTCACCGTATACGCTGCATATCGTTTCAGCTGTCGGCTTAGCGTTATTCCCAAAGCATTGCAGGTCGATTGCGCCTTTTTTGACTCTCCATTAGACAGTTTAAGAAAAACAGCTGAATGTAATATGCAGAAGACTAACCGGATCCTTATCAATATAGTGAAAAGAAAATCTCGTTTATTTCAGTGACTTATAGCGGGTAAATATGAACAATAGATTCTACGTAACTCCAACGGAAGTTACTTATAACTCGACCTAATAATTTACTACAAGTTTACTGTTGTCATTATCGTTAATGAAATATATATAATTAATTTAAATTTACGCTACGCAGTAAGTAAGTTTAAGTTTCTCTATATATCTTAAATGGCTGTCTTGTGTTAACCGAATAAATAAATAAATAAAACATAAATTAATTAAATGGCTATGCCTATGCTTTCAATTGTGGATGTGATGAGGATTTAAGCATTCAACAAAATGAATACATTGGCATCGTGCATGATGCACTTAAATGTCAACATATACTTTGTTGAGTTGAACATATACCTCGCATTGCATTGCTGGAGTAAAACCATATAAAAGAAGATGTTTTGCATGACGCATTGTGTTCAGCGCTTTATGTTTTTGTGCGCTTGGCATTTGCTATCCTCTCGAGGAGCTTAAATCAATTTTTTTAAAAACAAATTACTACAGACATGACGACTTACCTCTCCACGGCTATTATGATTGTTATTTTGATTGTTAGCAGTGTTATTGTTGTGATGGTTTCCTACAGATACTCGCGATCCGGGCAGATCGCGCCACCTAAGTACCCCCATAACAGCTTGACGCACCCAACGACGTTCAGCTCCTTCGGTATAATATGCCACTTTGGTTAAAAGACACTTTGTGTAATTTAAGCAAGGCGCCCTTGATGTCTGTTACTTAACGCTTCCTTTTAAAGAAGTCGGAATATCAGATTTTCTTTAACACTTGCATAGACATCAGCGCACAGTGGGCGTACGTAGCAAATCCGGTATTAATTTTTCATATATATTTTATTTATATATATCTCTATGTATATATATATTCATACACGCATATGTAGACTTGGTTGCGATGGTACTGGTAATGATGGTAGGCAAAGAAAATTACATCTGTATACGTATTCTTAAATAAATACGTATAAATCCTTGATTTGTACAAGTACACACGCGCACCTAACTAGTAGTTTTGGCAGTTTAATTTCTTTCTTTTTTATTTCATTTTTTATTTGTATATTTTACTTGACGTTTTACTTGGGAGCGTATTTTTTGAATTCGTTATATTTTTTAGACTTGTTTGGCAAGTTTTCTACAGCTTTGTGTTGTCGATCGATGTCGCTCTGAATGGTGGTTTGTTATTTACTTTTTTTCGTTACACACTATCTATTTATTCGAGAACACTAAAGCAATTGTGGAGAAGTAATTGCAGTTTAAGCTTCTTTGTTTATTTTGTATTCATATTCCTCGGCGTATAAGTATGTCTGTAATATGAAGCTTTGACATAAGCTTTAGATATATGTTTGAACAAATTTATATATGCATATGGGTATCTTTCCTAAGTATTACTATTTGACTTGAAAATTTTGTTATTAATTTCTAACTTTCAAAGCGCTTCTGTTGCCATATATAAGTCGTAAAAACACATTTAATGGATTTTGTGAAAAAACCCTTTGTTTTTAAAATTGCTTGTGACGGTTGTTTTTTATGTAAATGGATTAAGTATAGAAAAAACCATTCTCTTTACACACACTTATACTTTTGGTACACCTTTTGCAATATAACAACAACCACATAGATGGTGTTGTCATCGTTGTAGTCATCATTTGCTTTGCAATGTAATGTAAAAAAAAAGTTTTATTTATAAATTTCTTTTTTTTTTATTAACCAGCCAAAAAAAAAGAAACAACAACTGATCCAATACACATATACTTGCATTTATATATAGCTATTAATGCTCAAAGCAATGCTGGAAGTATGAAAATAAATTTTCTTTTTTCACTTCTTTTTATTTATTTATCCACACGACACAAGACACGAAAATCGAACTAACTTTTGAAAGAGAAAAAATTGACTGAAAAAAATCTAGAAAATGTTTAGTTTATATTCACGTAAGCAATGGTTAAAAAGTGGTGAAGCTCTCCCTATTTTCTTCTCTCCTTTTCAAACACGAGAGTAAAACAAAATTTTACAATAACAATTAATGGGTGCCAGCAATACTCTATTACTCTACTGGTGCCAAGCAAATCAAACACTACTATAGAGCTAACTTTAACTTCGTTATGCTACGATTGTGCAGACTGTGCAGACAGTTTCACTACCGCAGAGATGTAAAAATTGTACTTTTTTAAAACATTTTAGAATTATTAGGATTACTATCGTACTGTTTAACACTTTTTACAAGCATGTGTTAATAAAAAGAAACCTATAATGCAAAATAATGTGCAGTGTATCTCTCTTTCCTTTTCAATAAGACTAGAGTTGCATTTTTTTCATATGTTCACATTTTTACCACAAAATTTAAATAAAGTTCGACTATTTGGCCTTCTTGAAATTTTAAAACTGGATATGCATTTTTTTCATGTATTCATTATTTACCACAAAATTTTGATAAATCTTTCTTCACATTTGTTTTCAAAACAAACTAAGAAAGTGAGCGAGATGGCTTTAAAGAGAATTTCCGGCTACCACAAGACGAAATGGATTGTTTGTTTAGAACAGTGTTGCCGCTTCATTTTTTTTGAAAGCATTATAAATTATAGTGAACATAATTCCTTGAAAAAACAATTTAAAAATGAAATTTTCATAAAAAATTACTTTATATGGAAACGTTCCTTTCGAGAAATAGATAATAATAATATTTCTTTTCTTCTTTTCCTAAAAACGGTTCCGAAAACCAAAGTTGTAACGGAAACCAAAGTTTTTTAATCTTGAAATGTTAAAATCTTTCGTAAATCGAAATAGGTCTCCATGCGCACGTATATGTGCGCATATTATTTGTGCAAACGTACACGTAAGTAAGCGTACATATATATTTATCATGTTTGATTGCAAAGTATTTCCCATTAATATCTTATGATAAACCAATACTCGTTGCTTAAAATTATATATTTGCACAATTTTGCAGCACATCACGGATCACTTTATGCGATATGAAAATCATATCCACGTACACAATCTTACTTACATAAAGTTTCTCTTTAATTTGGTTTATCTTAATGCGGGAATTTTAATATGAAGAATTTGGAAAAATCGTTTTTTATTAATTACGGTGGACATATTTACCTTAAGTTAACAACGATGAAAACAGAGAGGAGAGCTAAGGAATGCCCACGTTGTTTATGGATCTTTTAATGCCTATTCACATACATTATCCATTTTGCGCGACACTTCAAGATTTTTAAGAAAATTGATTGTAACACACAAGAGTATTGGCGGTATAGCCGATTTTTTTAAATATAACACTGTACAAAAAGGCCTCCGATAGTTTCATAGGAAAACTGTTCAAAAAATGTACTTAAGTGTTATGTTTTACAGTATTAATTAACTTTGCGGGGATGTATACAATACCCACAAGAACTTGAGATAGGCCTGTCTTTTATTACACCGATCGATTCAGAATCACTTTCCGAATACTTCGTAAGCACGTCTATTCTATCGCCCGTTACGTTTGTTTAAACTACAGGCATATCGATGAAATTTGGTACATCGGCGTATTTTTACCCAAAGACGAACGTTATTGAAAATGGTTCGCATCGCATCACTTTTACGACCATTTCCCATATAACGCTTTATTTTGAAAAGCCTTTATTTGAGTAATTGCAATAAGCGAAGTGGCGTAAGGTATTTAATGGCGCATTCAGGAAAGTTTAAAAGCACTGAATTGAAATATTCATCATAGAATGCTTCTTCCACCATCTGCTTTAATCGTTTATTTAAGGGCTATCTGATTGGCTTACGGTGACGACAAACTATGGGCTATTTTATAATGGCCTGAACAGTGCTGTGCTGTTCCGGAGATTCGTAAAAACAAATAACAGCACTATAGGGTGTAGGAATCGCTACAAGCGCTTGCAGGTATTCCCAGGTGAGTCTGTCTCCAATCCTTCTGGTGTTGTATACATCCGTACAAACTTATCGCACCACTTGTGGTTCTACCACTTGCGATTTAATTATTTAACCAGCTTTCACCTCCCCACACGATGTAATTATTTAAGAAGCTTGCACTTCCCCGCACACAATTCTTCGCTTAAGAATCCATATTCCACCAGAGACTCACCTGCGTAATACTTTCAATAAAATGTGCTGCATAATTCTTTTTATCAACGTTCAGAACTTAATTATAATTCAAAAGTTTACTTTTTTATGGGCTGAGTTTACATTCTTGCGAACAAACAAACGTTGGTTTGCAACTTTTCACGATCTTCAACAAATGTGGTCACGCCATAACCAAAAGATAATTTAAAATTTAGCAAATAATGCTATTCACAACCTTTCCACAAGTAGCTCGGAACGTTTTTAAAGGTTTCAAAGAAGAAATTAATTTGGCTATTACTCGGGTCAATGTATTGGCAATCTTTTATGAATTGTTTCATTATGAAAATTGGGGAAACTTTTTGTTAACTAATCTAGAATACTGGCATTAAAACTCGTTGAATGCTTTAAATAGGGAAATTTACAAAGTTGATCCAAACTTAATACATACCTGTGCAAAGTAAGCCGGTAGCTCGCATCTTTGGTCTTCTAAACGAGAACATTGTACTTTTTCCAGCAGTTCGAAGAGGTCTTGAGTATTACCACGTACCTTATCAGGACTACCCATGAAAGAATGTTGACGTCTAGAAGTACGGTATAAAAAAAGGAATTGTTTAAAAGTTACTCTTATCGTAGGGGTGAAAAGGCTTCAATCAAATTTCACGTATATTCTTTATAATAAATAAGTTGCGAGTATGAATCTGTGAAAAAGCCACATATGCCTGCGGTATCAAGAGAAACTGTATTATTATTAATGTAGGCATATGTGTAAACTTCCTTTCCTTCCTGAAGACAATAACAAGAAATATTTACTGAAAGCTTCCTTTGTGTCTTGCGGTTATAACTTCCTTTTCGCAAGCTCTTGTCCTTACCGTCAGTCTTATAGTTTTGTGCGCATTCATCTGCGTGAATATGTGAACACTAGAGATTATGTTTTCGTATTTACCCTAAATTCTCAGTCTTTGTCTGTTGCCTTTATGTATGTACATGCGTGTGTATTTCACGTTGCCAGCAAAGAAAGCAGGTCTATTAATTCTACAATTCCGATTGGATCGAAATGGCAAAAAGAGCTGCACTCTCTAGAGGCAATTGAAATCATTTCTTCATAGTTGAAACTGCAATCCAGGTCTGTGGATTAAGTTGAAAAAAAAAAAACAAAAAAGCGATGAGTCATAAACAAACGCTCAAGCATACGTGTAAGCAAAGAAAAAGTAATTTCGGTTCGGTTTAAGTGGAAATATTCCACCCTATAAACAAGAAGGTATCAAAAAATTCGCCATAAACTAAGTATATTTGTTTTCATTTGTTTCAGTATTAAGTATACTCCAACTGACGAAGAGTCATTAAGGAAGCCTGACAACCAACATCAAAATATGCACTTTCCGCATTTTATGAAGAATTACAAAATAAAAAGAGGGTTGTGTGCGGCGATGATGGCGATGTCAAAATACAGTGAAGCCGTGTTTAGCGTTTAGTGTTTCCCCTCTGGGATACGTTCTGCCTAATTTCGACTGAAATAATGCAAAGTAAAAGTTTTTGAACATTTTATGATGATTACAAAATTATGAATACTGACCTATTTCTGACGTAAGCACATGTAATATATTCTTTTACATTTTCATGTTTATTGGATGTGATAGTTAAGCACATATATGAGTGTAGGTGTTAGCCTTAATGTGCATGGAGGTTTCATTGTAATGGAACTTTGTTCAGTTGGCAACAAACCAAGACTAGATATGTGTGGCTGCTGCGAGTGATTCAAGACATGCCAGAAAAATACGGGACGCGGAAGAGGGGAGACGATGAATAAAGACTCCTATCGCATACATTATGCGTACACATTTGCTTGATACAATAATTAGAAGGGGCAAAAGTGTATGATGTAGATTAGAGAAGAGGAGAAGTATAACAAAACAGCGCTTATTCATGTCGAATTTGTAGAGAATATTTTTCATATATAGGAAGAGATATGCAATGATCTTTTCAAAGAATCACGTCTCTATTATCCAGGAGGACTTAACATTGAGGTTCTATACGACTTGGTCTTAAGCGACTAATTTATATACAATCATATCAATGTTCAGTGATTTGCCATAGTTTTCTACTTCAATCTATCAAATGACGTACCGTATTTTTCGCACTATAACGCGCGCCTCAAATTTATAAGATGATTATGGAAAAATATATTTTAATGAATTATTGTTGTTATTCCTTTCAAAACCTGCGTTTTCTTCAGTACCATCTACAGCACTTTTTAATTAACTTTATAATCGTTTCTTCTTTCATAGCTTCCCATGAATTTTTCCCCCAGATACAAACTTCTGAAATTGTTGGTCGTTTCATACGTTCTGTTGCGATGACGTCATGTTCATGGTGGACTAAAATGTTTTTCTGCTGCTCTGTTTCCATGTCGATTATATCTCACGTTTTGTCTTTTCTAATAAAAATTTTCGTTTTAGAATAAAAATTTTAAAAATTTATAAAAGTAATTCAAATGATTCGTACGAAAAGCACCGACGGCTACAGGCTAAGCCTAATACTAGTTATCGACGATCATGGACGAAGATTGCAACTAAATCGGTTGTTACCCCGCTTGTCTTGAGATAGCTTGCGTCATATCTACCTTCAGTGGCGTACCATATTTTTCGGACTACAAGACGTACCTCAAATTTAGAGACGATTTATTGGAAAATATTTTAATGTTACTTTCGGACCGTAAAAAGACTCACCCAAAGTTGGAGTCAATTTTTCTATGTAAAAAGGTGTGTCTTATAGTCCGAAAAATACGATAATTAATTGATTGGCAGATTTGTGCTTTTTCAGGTTTTTTGCAACGAAACACTTAAATATCTGTCGGTTTTAAAAAATACCACAATATTACTGATTAACATCGATAAGTCGGGAAATTTATTGACCCGTTAAAGATTAAACTATTTACTTCAGATGTCCTTTTGAAAGATTTCTATTTTTATATAATCATCTTTAACTTATCCTCATTATGGAGTTAGTATATAAAACATATGTTCATTTGGCACAAAACTGGAGGAAGTCGTACAAGTGTCAATGGATTCCATTGTACGTAGCAAAGCCTAAAAGGATGTAAACTTTTGTAAGTATTATGAACTTGTTAGACTAGTTAGCCAAGCGCTGGGTAAACGAAACACTCAAAACCCAAGGAGTTGAAGCCAACATTTTAATCCAAGTGGAATTTTTAAGATGTGGACAAAGGCGTTTACTCTAATATTTGCTTTCCCCTGCTATCGAATATATGGGAAAACAAGAAATTAGATATATTCGACTGGGGAGAAGCCTTTTAATACCTAAAATTAGCTTGTGTACGCCACTTGACTGCAATAAACAAGAATTGATTCATTCGGTGCACATATCTACTGTATCTGACATACATTACGCACATTTCAAGTCATACTTTTCTTCGAACTCTTTCGGTAATAAGAACCAAACATTCGTGGCCACTTCGTTAAGCAGGTCATGAAAATATTCTACTGATACTTGAGCTTTTTGCCAAGATTTTATTAAGAAAAAATCCGACTTCACACTCCAAACTTGCACTCCAAAGTATAATTTCGAAGACGAGATTGTTCTAAACAATGTCGGGCTTCTTGTTCTAAACAATGTCAGGAGAACGTGGTCCTAATAGCCATGTATCTATAGACGGATAGGATTAAATCGATTCCGCAGTTAAGACCAATGAAGAATAAAGGATGTGGGAATAGATTAGCGAAAACATTTACCAAGTAGGTTAACAAAGCTCTGCAAAGGCTTTGAAAAGGATTAGGTTGTGTTTGGATTTGAACATCTTATTCGGCCAAGCTATAAAACTTCAGATATTTTCCCAGAAACTATATAAGTCCATATGAAAATACTTTTCAATAATATAGGGAGAAGAAATTGTACGCTTCTTTGGGATAATCTTTTGAATGCGTACTTAAAAATCGGTACGCAAGTAGCCATCGCTAGCAGTCTTTCTGAAAAACTCATCAGGACCGACTTATAAAATGTCGTCTATTTTACCAAAATAGAAAAATGGACCCACATTTTTTATATAAAATTACTATTTTGTATTAAGTACCAACCGGCTTTTCTTTAGAAGTACTAAATATCGCAGATTTTTCTTATATAACAACTTTTTGAAAATAGGAAGTTATATGGGAAGTGGTCCTGGATTGATCGAATCTATTTTCAATAGCGCCTATCTTTGGGTACAAACATGTGAATCGCGACTTGCAGGTTGAACAAAAGAATAGATTGTGCAGACATCAGGCAGACAAGGGACCTAAAATCAGTTCCGCAAATAATTTTGAATTTTTATAATAAAATGTGTGACTACCTCACCTCATTCACCTCATTCACTTGTTGCATATAAGTACAAAAACTTGATAGAGCCCTACTGATAGTAGCGCAGGGCGGCGCAAGTCGTTTGATACATAAATTTTCATTCACTGTCAAGTCAAGCACAGTCATTGTCTAATCTTTGAATGCTTATTGCCTATTGCTTCGTAAACTTTCAAGGCTTCTCCTACTCCTTTCGTGATAATGTATAATCGTTTTTCTTTTTCTGGTCATTTTCATTCAAATTTTTGGCTACCCTACAGGCTGCTTCTTCTTAGTCAACTCATTCCTTATGTACTCGGAAGGGTGATGCCTTAGCTGCCTCAGCTTATACGTAAGATTCCAAGCCAAAAAGGTTTTGAGAATCGTAGAAGAAACATTAAGAATGTATCAATCAACACCTAAGCCAGGTGGACTATAGTCGAACGCTACTTTCATATCTCTTCCGGAATCTTTCGTACGAAAAATACGTATCCTTGGAGGATCCAAACATCTGAGTGTTTTTTTCACTTAAGGACCAAAAGATTGTATTGCATGTCTTTGACATCATCTGCTCTCATGGGCACTGCCATAAATATGTTGTAATTGCGAAGCACTTTTTCTTAAAAACATATCATATATGAAATGTGAGATAAAAGAAATTAATTGAAGCATTCTAGACATTGTGTACATCGGTGCTATCATACAATGTTAAAGGAACATATTATTTCCTTTAGTTTTGTTTTTTTGGACGGAGCAGTAAAAAACGCCACAGCATATGGTCAATATCAACAACAATAAATATTCAATCTACGTTGATGGAAAATTGGATTTTTTTTTGCTTGATTTTTACCTACCCAGCTGGCGAGGAGCCTTGACTTAGCGATTTTGGGCTGCCGTTTGTCGTTGGCTTGCGTAATGCTTTCGGCGATTGATATAAAGGTGAAGAGGCGATGCGATTGTCATCTCCTTTGAGCGAATGACTCATGATTGTCCCAGATTCAAAAGTTGTGTCTTTACTTTCAATCTGTTCTAACATTTGAAGTTTCATCATTTTTGTAAATATTTCTTATTAATTAATGACTATAACAAATTTTTTGGCTTTGTAATAATATTTGGTGTATTTTTTTTTTTATTTTTTTTTTCTGTATTTAATTATACTTTTCTGGTAAATAGAGAAAAAAAATAAATTCGTTTAATTCAGTTCACTTCATGGTGTTTATTATTCCTTTTGTGGTTTAGTTTCTTTTCACAAACACATCATTATTAATTATTCAGATATATATATATATATATATATATGTGTGTGTGTATGTGTTCGTATGTGTTCGCATATTCCATTTCGCTAAGGGGAAGTCGTTATTTGTGCAATATATGCTTCATTCATGTTGCGAAATTTTTATTATAACATGTGTTTTTTTTTGTTTTTACTTGTTTTCATTATTAAATTGTTGAAGCATAAAAAGACGTTTGTAAACAAGTTTATTTTTATAACATTATGCGCAGACTATATGGCTCCCAATCAGAACAAGTAGTTATAAGTAATAAAAATGTTGAATTAGGACAGGCACACACAAAGTCTTTACACAATTCCAAAGAGCCATGCGTTATTAAAGGTGTCAAAGAAATGCTAAGGCGTTGAGTTATTATTCCAAGTATTATAAAAATTGAACTAAGCAAGACGACAACAACCGTCTGCTAAAACTAGACATCACTTAGTTAAGCAAAACTGGTAGGTACGTAATTATAAACTCATTATTGCTAACTAACATAGTACAAAACATAATACAACGATCAATTTGTCCCGGAACTAAATAAGAAAGAAATTCGTTTTTTTCGCAAAAGTTCACTTCAGCATAATTTCATCTGCTTCAGGAGTGAAGCAATCAGCGCAACAATTTAATGTCATTTTAAAGAACAATTTCTCAGGACTTTCAAAATATGCCTCAGCTTCTGCTACGATCTCATTATTTGCTCAAAAATTCTTCGTCTTCTTAATAAGATAATAATTGCTAGGAAGTATATCTGGAGAGCACGGTGGTTGGAGCAATTCGAATTTCATTCCATGCAGTTTTCCCATTCTAGCCATCGACTTGCGACGCAGTCTCCCCTTGGAAGAAAATGCGGTAGCCTTACAATGTAAATACAATATCTCTTGATATTTTTGTAATGTCAGCTATCTCCTGTAAGTTTTCCGATTTTTTTTTTTGCTAAATGATTTCTGACATATTCATCGCGTTCGGGCATCCAGTACGTTTCCGGACGAATTCGTTTAAAATCAGCAAGGCACCCACAATTGTTGCCCATCTGCTGTCAGATAACTTTTCAAACCAATGTGAATTGAACGAAAATCCGATTTTTTCAGTACTAGTGGTCGAAATGGCATTCGATTAAGTCGGACGTATTTCTTAAAGATGACATCGACATGCCAGTTCCGGGACTTATTGACCGATGCATCATTATAGGCTATAATGCGAAACGTATCTTCAATGTCTAGACTAAAACCAAAGCTAATTATCGAGATATAGTTCAATGATAGTATGCTACAAAAACCAGTAAGCCGAAGCATGTCAAAGATGAAGGAAATTTCCAATTCCTTATGTTTGTAAACGCGGACAACAAATCAGTCAATGTTGATCAAGGTGACTTTATATGCATTGAAAAACTTTAGCAATTCACTTTTGTTTCTTTCTTTCGAAGGTCACACATCATTTTCTTATACTTTAATCGATATTGATCTGTATTTTATTATAAAATTCTGCTTACCAGCGATAGGTTTCGCTGGCTTTTACTCAATGTCTGTGTACTCTAACTGCTATACTATGATGGAGAGTTTTTTGTTGCCTTACCATTCGTCAATTTAGGTTCGTATCACTTGATTATGAGAATGATTTTCGTAACGATACCAATAAAAGTTAGTTAAGTAATGAAATCGCTCTAATTCTGTTTTTCCGGTCTACCAACAAGACCAGTCGTTCACGTTTTATCAATAATAATAAATAATATCATAATGCGTTGGGATTTTAAATGAATTAGAACGATTTCATTTGGCACACTAACCAAAGGTAACCAACTACATGTGTACGCGCGTATGTGTGCAGAAGCAATTGCACTCAAATGCAAACTTCAAAGCAAAAAAATAAATTTATTCTAACTATATACGAGAATGCGTTACTGTCGTCTCTATGGTAACTATATATTAAATTTAATCCATCTATTGAATGTTGGATTACATTAATAAATAAATCGCTATCTAGAACAACGAGTAAGAAAATTATATTTGGCTGTGACCGAAACATTTACACTCGCCAAAAAAAAAAAAAAACCGCAAATCCGATACTCTATTATGGTGGATGGGTGTGGCCGACTTCATATATTTCTGCAGGATATACGTGGAAATTTTTATCCTGTGCCCATTCCTGTTTATGGGTAATGATCGATTTGATCCATTATCAATAACAACGTGCATGCAAAAACACATACACATTACACAGAACAACAAACAGGCAGAAGTGTAGACGGACAGACGGATCTGCTTGCTAAGCTTTACAGCACAATCTGCCTGAAAAGTTTGTCTCGAAAACGATCTAAATCTTCAATTTTTATGTACATCATCAAAAAATTGGAAGTGGAATAGGTGTGCTCGGTGTGCAAAATGCGAATTAATAGCTCCATGATGTATATATAGGTATATATATATATATACCTTTGGTCAACATAAAATTCCGAGTTGATGGAGCTGTCAGTCCGTCTATCTATCTAGCGCAAGTATAGCAACACACAAAACAGAGCGTCAAACTCATAGATTACAACGTAGATTTATTTGATGCCTTCTAAATGTGACATCCCGATTGTTCAGCTAACTCTAACTAACACTACTAAAACTAAATGCTTGAGAGCTCTTAAATTATGCTCGATGTAAAGGCAGTTTTAGAACTATTTATTAAAGTCACCAGCTACCAAAGCCGTTATGTAAGAATACCGCGCCCCATACATTTTTCCATTGCTCCATCTTAAGCGATTATATTGGGTTAAGGATGCAGTCACCTATTTAAAAAAATGGAAAAAATTTGCGATTTCATGTCGACATTTCAGCTTCAATACCTTATTCGTGAAAGTCATAAAAAGGAAGAAACGGTTTGTATTAAAATTCGATATTTAGACATCGCGGAGAAGAATGGCGAATAACGACTTATTGTATTGTCTGTAATATCTTCAAAACAAGCAGCAGAACGTCTACAATGTTTTCATACTTTTAATGGGCACGAGTTCAGTGAGCTAAACTCTTCAGTCCGCCCAAAAAGTAAGGTTGAAGCTCGAAATGTATGAACTTGACGTTAACAACCTTACCTCAATTTTGAGAATCTTAAGCCCAAACACGCACTTAATTAGAACTGGGAAACAAGTAAAAACTATAAATAGTGAGCCAGTGTGCCCATCATTAAATACCTTACATCGTATCGCTTAATACAGCGTCCTATGGGAAGTAGTCGAAAAAGTGGTCCGATCAAATGTCAATAGCTTTTGCCGCTGTGGCGGAACTAGCCGATGTGTCAAATTTCATCTAAATATCTCAAAAATTTCGGAAAGCAATTCGGTATAATGAAAGGTGGGTCTATCTCAAGTCCTTCCTCTTTGTACTATGTGCGCTGCAGGGTATAAGAACTTGAATATCGAAAATTGGTTATCGCTATTACAATGTTGGCAACGTATGCAAGATATTGATTTTAACTCGGGTAGCAGTACCAGTTGATCGGATAGCCTATTTGAAGGTAGGCTAGTCTAATGATCAGCTAAGTGGTGCGTTCATAACATAAAAGCTTTGAATTGATTGAGAAAATGCATATGCAAGGCATGTCCCAAAAAGCCCCGTAATTACGGCGCTTGTGTTGTATTAGACTTATATTAGATTTACTTATTTTTTTGAGATAAAGTATATAACGATGTATACAAAGATATTAAATATATATTTACACATTTGAAATCCTCTAACATATATACATTTTCAACTAGCTTGAAAACCTATTTCAAGTTGGTCGCGTCTATATATTAATACCAGAATATTACGTACACATTACACTAAAAAGTTAGGAAGATTAAAAATCTATCTAATCTGTGTTCCAGTGAAATTTGTACATATATTTATGAGGATAGCATGAGCTCGTATTATAGGCCTCTAGGACGTAAAAAGGAAATAATACCGCATAAACGAATGACGAATCTTTTAAATTCGCATTAAAGCGAATAAAACACCTTGAGGTGTTCTTTTGTCAGAGTTCACACAATTTTTTCACATTAATTGATTCGAAAGAACTACTTCAAATAATATCTCCATCAACTTTAAAATTCTTATGAGATATAGAGATAGCTACGAAGCTACTTGCAAAAAAAGAAAAGAAGGGATGTATCATCGAAATGTCTGCTTTTTTGCGAACAAACTGTCCTTTCCTACTCGGCAGAGACGAACAAACATATCTTGTTCCATTTCGATACCTATCAAGAATCTGTTACAAACGAAGCGAAGGAATCAGAATAACTTTAATCTTCTTTTATGGTTGGTGACTTCATCGTCTGCAATGTATTAGTTGAAGGAGGTACTGCGAAAACGAACGCAAATATGGACATTTATGTTTTAATGCTTTACAAATTATAGAAATTATAATGCGGAACTTGAGCATTTGATGTATATGCTTGGATTCATATCCATTCGTTCACATTTCATTTTTTCCTTTGCACTTCACTTTCGTTTTTCTTTTTCTTTTGCAAATTGATCGTCTGATAATTTATGAAAATACCATTACACTGCGCTTTTTATTTGTGATTTTTAATTCCTTTTAAGACAGCAAGAGGTAGTCCTTATTGCCCCGATTCCGGCAGAAGAAGGTGTTTCTTCTTTTTAGCAATATGTGTCGGGTTAGAGAAAATTTTTACTAACATGTACTGGGACCTCTTTTAAGCCCAAAAATGTTAAGGGAAAAAGGTGGAAATATCCAACGGGGGTTGATTTCACAACGTCGAACGCACTCAGGCTGTTCCAACCGAAGCTATGCGTTGCGACTGTAGACATAAGAGTCGTTTGTCAACGTAATCTGGAACCTGCATGTTGCTGTTCGCAGTTCGCAGTTCGCAGTTCGCAGTTCGCGTACATTGTAGGACAATGCAAGTGCATTAATCATTTGACCACTTAGTGAGTGCGAAGTGCGCTTGAATTGTGGAATCACAAGTAATGCTTTTTTCAGTCCTTTTAACCTTCACTTAGAACACGACACATAATGTATTTATCTTTCTTTGACACTAAAATAAAACTTTTGGTTAGCAACACGATGAAAGCGACTTTGAGAAAACTGTTATTAATATTTATGTATGCTTTACAACGAATGTGAGGTGAGGTGATGAGACTTATGTTGTTATTGTTGTTGTTGCAGTGAATGAAATTAAGTTGATTAGCAGTTCGAGCACACACATAAAATATTCATTTTAATTGCATTCGTTCACGAATTTTATCTGAGGTCAGTAAAACTTCAATGGTCAACGGTTCTTCTTCTCCATGCAAGTATTTTCTTATTTTCTTTTTGCTCATAACAAAAGTTTGCAATGCATTCACAATTATCACATGATGTTCATTACAAACCTGATGGCAATGTTTTTTTTTTTTTTTTCTTTTAAATTTCACTTTTAATCCGTTATTATCGTCATTGAAATCAAAGTTTATTAATTAAAATTTTGTTTGCGTTTAAAATCAGTTACTCGAAAAAATTTCACAATAAAAAAATTTTATTTTGTTAATAACCAAAATGTATTAAATTAAATGTTAGTAATTGAATAAAAAATGAAATAAATCTATGCGCCAAAATTCCACCTACTTCGATTTTCAAAAAACAACAAAATGCAACTGCAAAGGCAAGCAAAGCAAAGCAAACGCAAAGCCAATAGCAGAAGCAAAAGAAAGAGCGCACTTAAGTGGTTTTAACAAATTCAAAAAAAAAAAACAGAAAAAAGCCGACAACAAGCTTCCATTCGTTTGGAAAAAACAGTACTTCGGTTGCTAAAACGCGCGCACACGTACGGATATATTTTCCATGCTCCCAATTATACCCATTGAATAATATGCGAGCAACCGGCGTCTGGTCTGGAGTTGAGGGCAAAAATTTATAAATAATAGAGAAAAATAAACAAGAGAAAAACAAAAAAAAAACACAAAAACAAAACAAAATCAGTACAGATATGTGCACATATACGACATATGTACGCTTATATGGAAGTGCATTCGTTGTCAACGAACCAACTGTATAATTGTATGTGTTTGTAAGCATGCTACAAAACAAATCATTTACTAATGGCTACGGCTTTAGTCGAATATTTGGCACCCAATAAACTTCTAGTTTCCTACATATATATATGTATATATGTATACAAAATGTATGATAGAAATTGTATTGAATTCCTATAAAGTGCGTTCAAAGGTAAGCCTCCTAAGGTTCAAAAGAAGATTTCACCTATTCTTAAATGTCCACCAACGTGCCGGCTTATATGCGTTACAACTTTTACGTTAAACCGTTATACCCTCTCTATTCGTAGGGCTTGGTGTGAAAACAAAAGAGAGTGTTATGTTCAGTTAAGTGGTGAATATAATAGAAATTGGAGCATGAGAATGTATTAAATTCAGTTTGCAGCAAATTAAAAGAATGAAAAAACTGTCACAATACAACAACAGACTTAAAAAATTTAAATGTTTCAAAATTGATTATACATAAAAAGAAATATATTCTAAAAATCTAAGAAAGAATGTTGAATGTTGTTATTCCCTAATTTTTATGATTTGTAATTTGATTATTATATATTTATATGTATACGAATTGGATGTATACATATTTTGGACTGGAAGGCTTATATTGCATTCTAAACTTATTACATAAGTAAACTAAATAATCCAGTAAACTGTGAAGCGTCACTAGTAATATCGCCCAAAGAAATACGATTATGGATATCTATCCAAATTGTCAAAGAGCGGGGGTCTTTGAAGATAAGAGTCGAATGATATTGAAAACAAGAATGGGTGAGATGGTTCTTTTGGGTTTAAAATGAATATTTTAACCATATAAGCAATGCGTTTCAGATACTCTGAATAAAATCAGAGGGCGATGGCAGAAGTTTTCTAAAATATTTTCATAAAAAGCTTTTTTAAAATATTAAGCAAAACTTTTGCTTAATTCTTTACTTCATAATTTGTTGGAAAACAATTACTAAATTTGGTTAATTGTGAAAAGTATTCAAAATTTGTTTAAATAATTCTAAGAAAAACATATTTACAAAAACGAACTCTGGTTCGATTGTTTTACAAAAATGTTTGTTTCCTATACGGACGTCAGGCGTCAGGTGTCGAAAATTCGATTTAAGCTGAATACGACTCTCTCATTTGTATTAGATAACAACACACAACTAAGTAGTGGTGGATAATTTTAATAGAGTGCGAGCCGAGTGCGAACATGCATTCTCTCAATTTTCCCTTTTTTTTTTGCTTCCTCTTTCTTCTCTTTTAAAAACTTTTGATAAGAACTTTTTCTATTATTTTGCTATACTTTCGCGTTGTGAAATGAGCGTATTCAACTATACGTATGTATAAATAAATGTAGTATATACACTCGCATGTGTGAGCGTATGCGAATATAAATATAACTGTTAATTTGTTTTCAGTTTTGATAAGAATTCAAGTGAGAATGAACTAAAAGGGTAAACAAAGTGAACAACAACAATAAGAGTTTTCCAATTTTGACAATTTCTAAACCCTTTATGATATTAGATTTTGATACATACATACTTTCAACACTTATTGTTATTATTAAATTAACTTGAATGGAAAAGAGATTCGTAATCAATTTTGAAGTCTTTATACAATTCTGTTGGTATTTACCAGTGGCGGGCAACACTTGTTACTATTGACAAATTAACGCGGATGGAAAGGGGGTCTTTTTCTTTATGAACTACTTGGAAGAAGATTATCAATCGATTTTGAAATCTTTATTCAAGGAATATATATATGGTTATATTGCTATCCGCCTGAGTGGCTGGAATTAAAGAATTTTGACTTGCAACTCAATGGTGGTGGGTTCGAATCTCAAGTGCGGTAGGGTTTTTAATAAAACTGATAGCCTTAGATGTTAGTGCTTTAAGACGTTAGTCTTAGAATTTACTTCTCTGGCTAAAGTACTAGTAATAATAATGCTAATATATTGCTATGTACAAGAGGTGAGTGACTTTGTTTCATTAACAACTAATTTTAATTTTCATGTCGCAGCGGGAGCCGAAACAAGATCCAACTATTACGCTGCATCAATTTTTCTTCTAATGGACAAGGAAAAAAATTTAATCTTGGATAGCTGTATAGCTGAGCCGGCAGTGAAGGCAGAAATAATCCATTTGCAGAATTGTTCTGTGCGAGCAAATCGTATTTTTTAAAATTCTAAACATGGCGGACCGGACTCAATCGCTTGGCGCGCCTAATGCGGCCCGGGGGCCTGCGCTTGCCCATTCCTGCTCTATACCAAGCAAAAGCATGGGTTATCCTGCATAAAGCTTCAATATATAATACCCTGTGGTGTAATTTTGAGTAAAATTTAATTAGATGACCTTTTCTCCTTTAAATAAAACAAAAAAGTTTACTACAAAAAACTCAGCAAGTTTTTTTCATTATTGCCATTTCCCTGGTACAATTAATGTTTGTGCAAAAGTTGCTTAGAGCCGCATTTGCTCAAAATGAAAATTTCCTTTTGATTGCTTTTTCTTTATGCATTCATTACCTTAAGCGTTCCAGTTTCGTTTCATCACAGCTCTCTAAACGCTGGTAGATGATATTCGTCGAGGCTTTTCGATATTCTATGAAACTTGCACTTTTCTTCAGGCTCGGGATTTTGGACGTATTACGCCAATACTTGAGCATACGATAGAGTTTACCACTTTTTGTTGTAATATTAACATCGTTTTCAAAATTTGTGCTCGACAGGGTACTATAAGATGACATTTTGATTCATCACAAATAATACTCGATTAAAGTGCTTACGAATTGAAACTATTTCATACACTGGCAATGTAAATTAATATTCAACAATAAAATATGTAAATGTTTTTATTATTATTATTTTTTATTTTATTTTTTTTTTTTTTGTTTTTGTTTTTCTTAATGCGAACACATGTGCATGCATATGTGAAACTGATTAAGAAACATTGCAATTCGTTGCCTGCTCACTTCCACGATAAATCGAACATAAGCCCAACAAAGTATCACTTATACGTTTAAAAAAACTATAAAAAAAGTTAAAGAGAAGAAAAAACACACAAAAGAAATGGATTATGGAAAAAAAATTGTAATTGCCTTTCGCAACGAATTTTGTACACCTATCACGCCTATCGAGAGCAAATGTAGAAATTTGGAAAATATTGTAACCCAATTGCGGGCGTGCCCGTCACTGTGAAAGGTCGCTTTTTTTGCAACGAGGTTCATATTTTAAAACATCAAGAGAAAACAAACACCTCGTAATCTTCATTTTTTGTGACTTACTGTGTGTCCCTTTTTAACTTAAATGCCACTTATAAACACTTCAGTTTGTTATTATTACTCTAATTTTTGTGTGAGCAATTCGTAGCGTGACCTAGAAGATATATTGTGTTCAAGAATTTCATAGGAAAGTTTATTATATTTAATAGCGACCTTAGAGGTAGCGTTGCCGACATAAGTCGAAGACCGTGTTGACCTTAAAAGGCAGCCTTAAAGCGCCATTTTAGCAAAATGTTTGCTAAATGTTTTTTTTTCTTGCAGAAGTTCAACGTTTTCATAACCCATAACCTATTAGCTCATGTTTGACAAATTGCTTAATAGAACTTTTAATGCGCGCTGCAATTGCAGCACAAAAGTATCTTTTAGTGGAAAACTACCTCTTACCCCACTAATTGTTTTACTTATTAATAATTTTATTGTAAGCATTTGTAATAACTATATGCAGATTTACAAAATTGAATTTATGTTTACAACGATTGCTTGCAACCATTCTTCGGAATCGTAATACGTAGACTTAATGATACTGTAATTACTACCCATTATGGTTGCATATCTGCTCGGTTCTCCCGAGACGATCAGTCTTCGGTAGACTTTATGGCGTCATACATGTGTTGCTACATATAAATACATAAGCACTGAACTTAATTACTGATAAACACAGAAAGCGAGCGCTTGATTACTATATTAATGTTAAGAGAGCAGATTTTGCTTAATTATGGGCGTTTCAAAAACATTTAAAACTATTTTAATATTAATTATTATATTCATTTACACAAATATCTGTTGCTGTTTGGCTATTTGTTGAGCTGTTGCCTGCAACTCTTTTTGGAATGATAAGAGAACGATTGTATTCGGCACTGAATTTATTTGCCATATAGAAGGCTTTAAAATGGCACTGAATTGTGCCCTGCCGGGGACGTATGAGGACTTAATATGATGTCTTCTTTTTTAATACAGATACTAACAATAAGTTTAAACTCATTACACTTGAGAAAATTAAAACTATTACGAAATTATGCCCATATCAGGTGCTTGCATGTGTTTTGATCATTTTTCACTTAAAGCAGGCATTCATTGAGAAAAATTGGTTAAATATATATATTAATCAAAATGCTTTCCAACATTTTATACAACTTTTTCCCATCTTTCTGGCAACATGGCGATATCGTGTCGAAAGAACGATATCGTTTCGACAGCGGTCCTACCATCGACCCAGTTTCGCACTTCTTCAAGATTTCGAAATTGTGTGCCAGCCCAGCCACACTGCATCGATCTGAACAAGTGGTAAGCAGAAGACGCTATGTCTGGTGAGTACGCCGGGTGCGGCAGAACCTCCCATTCGAGCTGCAACAGTGTATTCTGGGCAACTCTTACAACGTGTGATCGAGCGTTGCCATGCAAGAGGGTGACTTTGCGTCTGTTACCCGCTATCGCTGATCTTTTTTGCAACAACTAAACATTCTTCTAATTACTATTACAGAAATAGTTTTGTCGAGAAATTTTGAAAATTGCAGTTTTCTTTCCAAAGTAGGCGGTTATAAGGTGAGTGGTCGAAAACGTGGGCCTTTTCAAACCATTCTCAATAGCGTTCGTCCTTGGGTCAAAGCAAGCCGATGTATCAAATTTCATCGGAATATCTTAAAAACTGCGAACTGCACGTGGAACATAAGGCGAACAGATGGACAGACATGTTTAAATCGGTTGAGAATTTGAACCGGAACCGATCGGTATAATAAGAAATCCTCACAAACTTAATATACTTGTATGCATTTCGCAAATTGCGACGTGTAGCTTGAACACAAATTACATGGACAGACATCAGACAGGCAGATAGGCTTGTAATAAAAAGTTGGTCTAGCGTAAGCCCTTCTTACATACGCGCGCAGACGGTTAACATAGCCTGTGCCACATGTGTTGTAGGGTAAAAAAATTATTATTTCTACTGTTTTTATTATTCTTACTCTTTTTATTGTTCTGCCCTACTTGGACCAAAAAAGTAAATTCCAAGACTACAAAATAAGATGCGCACTAGCGGCTACCACTATTGATTCTTTTTTTTTCAAAAGTTGCCAAGATGATTAGTCTAACCGCTGTAAGGCAAGTATTTTATTGACATTATGTTTTCAGGTGCTTTTAAGAGAGAAACATTTTCAAGCACAATGAATGCAACCGCGTGCAATAAACATCCTCATAATACTGCTGCAGTAGAACTAACACACCTTCCATTGACGAACATTAAGATCTCGTCTAAGTATTATATAAGCAATTAGTTGTTCAATACACTCCTGCACAGTTTCAGTTCTGCTCACCTATTTTAAATAAAAGAATTCAAAATATGTATTCGTAACGTTACAATCACAGCTCGTGAGAGGATCATCAATCAAATTCATGCACATTACTATACGTGAAACGGCAAACATTACCTATAGAATGATTAATGCAAACTTTTATAACCCATTGGCTTTTTAGCGCTTTTTGCATTGCAAAACCACTCTGATTTTCATTCATTTGTAAGTGTGTAAATGTGTACATAGGTGTGCCTAACTTAAAATATGAAAAGCTTTTTATTATTGAAAAAAGAGCATAAAAGGCTTTATTCTGAAAACAGAATGAAATTTACTCAAATGCACAGCAAACTGCCAATCATGATTAAAACACCTCGCATCTGCTCATTATTCAATACAGTCAGTTAAGACAGTTCGCATACAGATTGTTCTCAACTAAGCGCAAATCCTATGCTGTACTTTGCTTTTGCCTCATACTTACAAGAATTTTGGAAGAGCCAAAGAGGATGATCGGTTCAGTAGTAACCTTATCATTTTCGCCATTGGAGGACGGAAATGAATAGAAGTGCATACCAGGAAGCATTACTGAGCGACTTCTATCGCTTATCATTTTCATTTTACTCAGTTCCGGGTCAATAAGCGGTTACGTCAAGCATCAGAAAATGCATTGCAATGATATGTATCAGGCATCATGACGTCCATTGAATACCTGCTTTCTTGATTTTAAATGTCTCTGTGCTCTGCTTTACTTGATTCTAGCTTTTTGTTTTACAATCATATGAAATAAACTTCAAAGTCAACTAAACTAATCTACGGATCCGCACACAAAACAAAGATATGGATCATTTTTCTTTTTAAGTAATTTCTCGGATTATAATCTCAAAAGTTTGCTTACAAAAGTTGAGCTTATCTCAAATTATTCCGTATTGAAGCCAGGATGTCACGTTGCAAGCATCAGACAATTCAGCCCTCATCCATGCAATCTAATATATGCACGCGCTTATGTTACTGTCTATGAAGTGCTGCCACGTTGTTTAAAGATGCGATATTTAATATCGTGCAGAAAGTGTATCGTTTACTTTATATTAATGCCCTAAGGTCTGTCTTCAAATATTTACGAGTACATAATAACTACTGGGTGGTGGTCCCAAAAATAATCCATCTGCCATATAGACGGCTCCAAAAATAAGCTCCGAGGTATATGAACTCATTGAGACACCGTGAGCATCTCCTTCACGATTTTCAAAGTACGTGTGTTCGGTCTATCAAACCCGCAATTCTGCGCTTTTCGGAGCAAAATTCCTTTTAACTTAAATAAGCGGAATTAATTAATAAGCGGAATTAATTAATAAGCGGAACCGCTGCTATTGCTAAATGGCAACCAAAGAATTGCTTTCATTAGCAAGATGTCTACGCAAGCAATCTCATACCTGAGCTAGCTTCTACTCTGTGGGGGTATGCAAAAATAGTGCATAAAATCTATGAAATGACATTGTATGACCGTCGATTCCACGCGCGAGCCAGGAGGCATGGTTGCCTTACGACGTGACAAGAATATGTCTAAGAAGGGAGCCATGTTTGATCATGAAATACTAAAAGCTGTCCCGTCAAGATGTTTCAAGCGGGAGTTCGTAGATGTTTCATGGCGAAGAACTTAAATTTTTACACTGATTCGTAAGATTCATTGCATCTTTCCTTCACTGTACGCTTTCCGAAATAAGATCAAGATAGCAGAAAGGCATGGCTTAGAATCGTACCGGGAATATATTTGCTTTCTATGGTCTCTGGTGCATAATCCTAGGTGTAAAAAATATATGGAGCAAACAGAAATTACAAAATATATATACTCTTCTAAATATTCCGGACAATGGCCTTCAGAAGCAGAAGCAGACTTTCCACAAGTGACAAGCTCTTGATTGATAAATTTAGCTTGTTAGAGACATTCGGACCTACGACTGCAATATACTTTTCACATTTCCGTTTCTAGTTCTGGAAACCTTGCATACGTTAAGGTGAACTTTCTCACAACCCATTTCGACAGGAAGCTAAGTTTTTCAATAGAAAAAAGTTGGTTTAGTTGCAATGATTAGACAAGATGATGAGACAACAGCTTTCGATAGAAGGAATTGAAATTTCGAAGCGTCTCTACGTGAAATAAGGAAACGAAGATGAAATTACCCTTAGGAAGACAATATTTAGCAAAGCCTTATATGAGAAGAAACTTGAGAGAGAAACTTGACATATTGTGCAAAAATGTGGGTCTTCAAGAGCCGACCCAAGATGAGTTTAGTTTTCTTAGCTGCTTTATTTGAAAGCAACCAATCATTCTTTGAAAGTGTGTACTTCATACCTCCCTCAGTTTGTGCTAGAAAATATATTCTTAATTATGTAATATCTGGACTTTGATGTTATTGTGACAATACGGAATTCGAATAAATTTTTAATATTAACAAAGAGAGAAGACAACAACCCACTCTCTAAAAGTTGTTACCTACATTAATGCACCCCACATATGCAAACACTTTTTTTTTAAGAGCATGAGCACATACACCTACACCCACCAGTTTACAGAAATGCTACCATTCCAGCGCACATTACCATAAATATCTTTAAATATACATAACCGTTTAAACAAAAATTCGTATATATATATATATGTATATGCATGCATTACCTATAAACATATAAACTTATGGACGGGCAAAGCGATTACAACGAATATATGGGGTCGGTCGGGTGGTGTGCTATTGATGTAAAATGTAAAACCAAACAAGTTTGACCACAATTGGAACAAAATATCAACAAACAAACCGAAAAAAAAAACGAAAATACTAATAGTAATAATACTGCATCTGCACATAATAACAACAACAATAATATTCATATTCAATCCATGTGTAAAAGTATCAGTGAATGTTGTTTACAGTATTCTACGCGTTAGCGCTGCCAATGTAATGACTATTTTCCCACTCGATTTTGCTTTCAGTTGAAACAATTTTCATTAATTTTTTTCTCCTTTTGTGACAAAATTTGTTCAAATTGGGAAACAAAAAGAAAAGGTTTAACAATAATAGCACAACAATGTAAAATGCATGAAATTTAAATACCATAGTCTTTAGTTTCCAGTTCACTTTTCTGATGGGAAAGTATTTAAAAAGTACTCATAACGAGGCAGAAATCCAACTGCGATTAACTGAATCTTCCAAAATTGTTGTAAAATTTTATCGACTATACGCTACTGTCAAGATCTATGCATTTCTTTGAACAAATTGCGAAGTGCTCTCAGGAGTTAAAGAAGACGGGACGACCATCTTTTGATCCCCAATGAAGCCCATTTTCGTTTCCTTGACGTTACTAACAAGCGCATTGTAGGCAAAGTCCAAAATTTTAAATAAGTTGTTTGCTGATATCTAGATAAACTATGGTATAAACACTAACATTCCTCAGTTAAATATTATATATGAGATAGGGTTTATCCCATATTTATACACTTCTTTATTTCTTTACTGGGAAAGTTCATCTACAAAAAATATCATCAGCCGCATCAAGATAAAAATCATAAACGAATTAAACTGAAAAAAAAAACTTTGTTGTTATATGTATATAACGAAAATGAACGATGATATTTTATTAGAAATTTATTTTTATAAAGGAAGAAAGACATAACAAATCCGCGCAAATACGCGCGGATTTAGAATACGAACTACTCTTCGACAAACATGCGCAGCAAGAGGTGTTAGAGTCGAGCGTTCAACCACCAAAATATTCCTAGACCATCGGCAGCACACAGAAGCTGGTTGATCAATATTTGACAAGTGATCCAGTAAACATCCCTAATATAACGCATCGACCAATAATCCCCAGAACTGTCGTAAGGATGTCACCTCCAACAAAAAAAATTATCTTGTTTTTAAAAACAACGCCTGTCAGAATTTAAGGCCATCTAGAGTCACGGATTGCGCGATTTTTTAATTAGTCCTGGGAATTATTGATGGATATAGCAGTTAAATGAATTCGGTATAGATTAACGGCATCATTCACGTTTACACATACCACTAATAAGGAGAGAAACAAACAAGTAAAAGTTCATAGTTGAAATGATGATGAAATTTATTTGTCAAATAGAACCCGGATGCACATCTATTTCATACAACTGCAAAGCGGAAAAGGCCCTTTGACAAGAGTTGAATTGATTGAATAGAGTCAATATGACATTGACAATAGGGCAAATGAACGAGAGTTGGATTCCAACGCAGGAGACATAAACATTGTCTTCGTAATATAATGCATTATTCATTCAACTCTCTGAACTTTGGATTGGGTAAAAGTCTCAACAGCACCGATTATTAGATATCCTGCGCGACTTCATCTAAAACAATTCTGTGTTAATTTTCGCGATAAATTGCGAAAAATTATGTATTGTTTCCATGTAAAGGAGTACCGCTCATGGGAGATCTTTTTTAGGAACGGTCCAGCCTTACAGATCACATTCTTTTTCAATTAGATCTTTGGCCAAAGCAAGTCACTATCAAAATAGATAAAAAATTATGACAAAAATTTTTATATAAACGTCAGACGAATAAGCTGGTGGGCAGAGAAGCTTAAATCGATTCAAAAAATGAATTTGAGTCGACCGGTGAAGTAAAAGCCGGGTCTAGCGTAACCCATTCTGGGTACTACATACTACTGTCCAACATAATATGCCCTATGCCGCAAGTAATGTACGTTATAATTACTGATCATTACGGTACGAATGATATTTCCATGGAAAAAGAGTTTTTCCTCATCTATTGTGATTCCAGACGGAGCAGAAGTCTGAAACGACGTTAAAACTCTTGTGAATACAAAATCCGATAAGCCATTGTAATTGGGGATGTCAAGATTAAATGAATTCCCAATAATTTCATGAGGAGGCGTACTATGGCTTCCATCAACTCAGAAAGAAGAAAACTGCTTCCCGATACCAACTCTGATAGAGTTCATGCCCATAGGCCAAAACTATTTATATTTTGCGAAGTCTCTCTTGCTTGCTAGTTATTATAAATTGAATTACAATCTTAGCACACTTGTGTTCTTTGTCAGCGACGTCTACAACAACAAAGATATACTTGGGTGCTTCTGGTTAAATCAGGAAAGCACAATACAATGCATATAAGTATGAGATATACTTAGGATTGTAAAGCGTAGTATTCAAGTATTGACTTGAATGTAGAATAAGAGCTCTTCCTTTGAAAATGTGTGCATATGACATCACACTTTTTCCTTTTACTCTCTCCAATAATAATGGAGTGAAGAAAGAAGTGAGCTTGAGCACTACTAGAGAAATAAGAATCTTCAAAATAACTTTAGCTCTAAAAGAGGAAAAGAAATAATGAAAACGAAAGCAATTGCGTCTATGACCTCTAAGAGCGAGTTTTTGTGTAGAAAAGTTAGCACTGAAAGGACCAAATGAATTCACAGTTGGACCAAATGAATTCTTACTCATAATTACAGATGCTTAAAGTAAGCATATTGGGACCACAATGACGTCGCATCTCTTTAAGGGCAGTTAACTAATGCTTTTTAGCTTAAAATTTTCGTATATTATGGCAATTCGCAAAGGGAATTTTTAGTTCCCTCTGTTTCAAGGTTTTGAAAATTTTTTTATTTTCATATCCTACACCACTCGTGGTACAGAATCACTTTCTGAATCGATCTAAGCCTGTCTGTCCATCTTTCCGTCTCATTTTTTTGTGTTCAACCTACAGCTTGTAATTTTTAAAGTTTTTTGATGAAATCTGGTACACTCACGTATAGCGTGTTCGGGTCATTCACGAATTCTATTAAAAATGGTTCGGATGGGACCACTTTTTCGGCCACTCCCCATGTAATGTCTTATTTTAAAAAGTCATATGAATAACTAGGTAGGATGATGTAGGGTATTTATTAAAAAGTTTCTTATAATTTTTCCATGGAGTCTGTTAAGCACAGTAGAAGACTTCTTCGTAAAAATAAGTGAAAGTAGTTTAAGTACCTGATGTTACTTTGTCACCAGTGTTTGAATCTCCTCAAAAAAAGTGTTGAGAGGCGAGGAGCAATTAATCTCCTGCTTCCGATATTCACATGCTAGCAAAGCGAGATTCTTTCACGTTGCGTCGAGAAATTGTGGATGCTGTATCATTCCAAGCTGTTCGCCGGCGTTTATTGAGTGCCAATCCACCAGGAATAACAGCTGGGAAAGTTCCCTTGCTTAGAAAAGTTAATTTGGACAAGAGGAAAAAACTTTGCTTTAACATAACATAACAGTTAGGGGAAACCAGAAATCGAAGAAAAGTGGAGAAATATACTTTGGAATAACGGAACAAAAATAAATTTGGTTGTAAACGATGCGAGAACAAATGTAATTCAGTCAAAAGGAAAAGAATTCCACGGTAAATTTACCAAAAAAGCCTAGGGCACATGCCGGAAGAAATCTAACAGTTCAGGGCTGTTTTCCTTGGGAGTGTACCCGCACCTCATAGAAAACACTATGTATAGATTTGTTGAAAACTGCAATGCTACCGCATGCCGAAGAAAATATGCTACTGCTATGGAAATTTCCGCAGGGTACTGACCCGAGACACTCATTCAGCTTGGTGAAAATGCGGATGCTGGATCATATCTTGGATGTCATTGAATGAGCAAGTCACTCTCCCGGCCGGAATCTTTGTGGATGGCTAAAGCCATCATGGAATGCTTCCTGTCGCATTAAAAAAGAATTGTGGAAAATTATTCAGAAAGCATGGTATAATATCCCAGAGGAGACCTGCGATAATTAATTTCGCCCATGCCTATCAAAAATCCAAGCTGTTCTTGAAACCGATATAGTGGTTATACCGGCTACTGAATGCTTGTCATATGTGACCTGCCTATATACTACGGTTTTTTTTAAAACTAACAAGTGCTTGAATGAAAGAAAGCATTGAGACAGTGAGACAGACAAGTGACTTATTTTATAAAATGTTTGAATTCATATTCCAATTATTAAAATAAAAAGGTCCTCCACAGGACTGTAATAAATTGCGAAAAAATAGAAAAAACTAAAAAGCAAGTAGTGCGAACCCAAAATCTTTTAGTACCGCATTAAATACCCACTGCAATTATACAGATCTTTATTTATTTACATTATAAGACAACGAAAATTGTGTTTTGAGAACGGGCTCAAGCAATGAACTTGAACTTGTTGCCAAAGATCTTTTGATTCCTCAACTATTTCCGCTATAAAATATTGAAAATTAGTCCCCTTTGCCTTACGAAAGCTTCCTTTTCATGGCAATCCTTGTATGGAATGAAGGCGAAAAAATTCACCTACGGGATCTATGTTTGGATGATTATCATAATAAAATGTTAAAAATTAGGTCATTTCTTCATATAAAGGCTTTCTTTGCATGAGAACTATTAGGCAGGTTGGGATCGCGCACATAGAACCAGGTCTCTCAAATTACTATTATTTATCAATTTTTACCAAGAAATGTTAACGATTGGAATTTTTTGCCATGGCTTGCCTTTTTCAAAAATTGCAACGTTTTTCCTGCAGTTTAAACGCAAAAGTACATGGAACGACATTTGACCGATTCGGTAAGTTATTCGTTTACCGAGCTTAACTATATGTTTGACCATAATTTTAACTTTTCTCTGCCTGTGCGGCACCTCGCCCCGCCATACTGAAGTCAAAGGCCCCTTACATTCCAGTTAAACAAAAGCAAAAGGAAATACTTATGTGTTTTAATTATTTATTTGTGAACACAGAATTCAGTGAAGATGCAGCTAAGGCAAGCAATTCATACACTTGATGGCTTAACCTAATTACAATTAAAGTGAAAAACATCTTAAAACTACGAAAATTTATATGTACACGAGTATTAAGAACAGTAGTCTTAACAGAGACAACAAGATCCCTTAACGAAATTAGATTATTACAGAAGACGCTAAGTTCACAATTTAGTCTTCATTGGCTATGTTTTATAAAAGGAAAATTCATTGTCCAGCGGATCAACCTCTAACCAAACCGGCAAGTCGACGGTGCCGTTAATCAACTTTACCGTGGAAGTAAAGCCTAAAAACATCCTAGGTTCCTCGGGCAACGGCAAGGATATAAGTAGCGACCTGCTTTCATAAGGGGGAAAAGGGACACGTGGATTCCAACCCAAACTTCTTAAAACGAAAAGAAGAAACTGCTTCTGCCCAGGTTCTATGGAATTCACCGATTAAGACGCATTTCAGTAAAGGCCGTACTAAGCTAGCATATAGTCTTCTCGTGACATATGGGTCGCTAAATTTTGATAACGTTTTACAAGAACTACTAAGAATTTTTATCACGGCCTTCTAAGTGGTTATGCGGCTAAAAAGAAGAGGTCTCGTAAGCGGTATGTAATTTGAACGAATTTGTTTCACGCCGATAGGAATTTCAGTCCTTCCTATCGCGCATTGTAGTAAGTGTCAGGGCCGCTAAGACAACGAAGACATCTAGGTTCTTAACGCTTAACCCCGTAGATCGAGCTTCAAATGATATGTGATACACCTGTGAACATGCAAACTAACATTATGAATATCAAAGATTCGCAGTGAAGCGAATAAAATTTTCTTAGTTGCTTTGCATAGTTTACTAAAATCTTATGCAATATTTGCATGTAATTAACAGTGACATTTAAAATATATTGATGCAAGCAGTAAGTCAGACGTTGCAATCGTAGATCATGAAATATGAAATCTAAGTGCAAACATGTATTACTTGCGTAGTTGACATAAGCATCACTTCACACTCGCTGACCAAAATCAATCGATCATAATAGCATATACAACAACTATGTGCAACCTGTGCATACACGCACTTATGACTTATGTAAATATTTTACGCGAAATATTAATCATATTACCCGGGGCACTCTTGTGCCTACATCTACATGCATATAATAAGATTTATTAAAGACTAAAAGAATAAATTTGTATACAATAAACACATGACCACAAATAATGTAGAGAATATCGATTCAAAAGGCATCGATTCAAGCGACAATGCGAAATCCAGTAATATGCTATAGTGAAGCAGAGACCTGTCTACCGTAAAAACTCTTTTTTTTTTTTCTTTTTTTTGCTGAGTCTTTGGTTTCGCTTCTCTAAAATAAGAAAGTCACCAAAAAATTAAAGCTAAAGAGAACCTACGTTTAATAAACACACATACATATGTGCGCGTAAACAGAGAGCTTGTTTGTTTGCTGGTTGACGGGTCTAACTCATACAAACGAAAGCAAAACCGAATAAGAAATCGAAAAAGAAAAAAAAAACGTTAATCTAACTGAGCCATAAGCGTAGTAGTAGTCACATAGTTTGCGATCATATACATATAAGAGTCTCAGTTAAGCTAAATTGAACTTTAGGTAAGTCAGTCGTTAGTTGCTTTAAACACGTTAAAGGTGTCGTACGTTAGCTTGTAAACAGTAAAAACACACAGTAGAAGACAGTATTAACTTACCCTCACTAACGTATAAATTCGCTTTCAAAGAATTATCAAATCCAGTGGTAGTAAGGAGTGCGACTGTCTGTGAGTGGATGAATGACTTGACCAAAGGCACTTAGGCAAACGCAGCAATTACTAAATCAGTTGCAATTCTAGCAGCCTTACTAACGGTACAAGTCACTTTATCAAACGGACGTTATAACGTATATGTAAGGAGTAGCAAATCTAAACTATCGCACACTTACGTGTCTTAATGCATTTTCAATCAAAAATAGTTTATTTTTAATAAATTAATAAATTAATTAAATTAAAAAAAAAAAAAAATAAATAAAACAAATTTAAAAAAGTTGCCAAATTTCTAAAGAATTATAATCGAATGCAAATCAATGCCAAATCTTTTGCAATAATTTAAAAGGCTCTGCAGAAAATTAACCAAAAAAAAAGAAATAAATAAATAAATAAAAAAATATATATAAAAATACAAACTTACTTACCCACTTAGGTATGTGTACGGAGTATATAGTACGAATGATTTAAACAGTAATGCAATCAAATATTGAATTAATTAATTATTACAATCTAACCAA